>PVJO010005461.1:0-98305 GCA_004026905.1 Hystrix cristata
CTCAGACAATGGAAAGACATCCCATGTTCGTGGGTAGGAAGAACCAACATAGTGAAAATGGCCATACTTCCTAAATTATTATACAGATTTAATGCAATTCCAATCAAAATTCCAATAACATACTTCACAGAATTAGAAAAGGCAATCATGAAATTTATCTGGAACCAGAAGAGACCAAGAATAGCAAAAACAATTCTGGACAACAGGAATAAGGCCGGGGGCATCACAGTCCCCGACTTGAAATTGTATTATAAAGCTTCTGTGATAAAAACAGCATGGTACTGGCATGAAGACAGACCCGAGGACCAATGGAACAGGCTAGAAGATGCAGAAATAACTCCAAACACACTCAAATATTTCATCTTCGACAAAGGAGCCAAACACCCTCATTGGAAGAAAGATAGCCTCTTTAATAAATGGTGCTGGAAAAATTGGCTTACCACATGCCGAAAACTAAAACTAGATACATGTCTCTCACCATGTACTAAACTAAGATCGAAGTGGATCAAAGACCTAAACATAAAAACAGAAAGAATAAATCTCCTAGAGAATAAAATGAAACCATCACCTGAAAGTATTCTGCCAAGTATTTTCCCAATCATTTTGAATCCAGCAGAAACTTCAAAACCAGTAACAAAATATAAAACAGTTTACCAAAACACAAAATCTAGCCTTCTTCTTTGGAACTTTAAATTTAGAAGATACTTTAAGACCGGCATCTAAAGAGTTTTAAGGTAGAAAATGCTTACATTATATTTATTTTAGTTCCTATTAACCATATTTGTGAAGACATTAATTGATGTAAACCACCAATGTATCCTTCTTATAAAAAAATTTCAAAGACATATTCCAGCTGAGAGATGAATTTTAAAAATCAAGAATATATGAATAAGTCATTTGTTATAAAAGAATTAGAAGCAAGACTATTTTTAAAAACCCAAGTAAATAATCATAATATATGTAATTATAAAAATCAAATGAAACTATCATAAATCTTGAAAGAGAACCATAAGAAAAATTTGATAAAAACAAATTTAAACTCTTTATAAGTAAAAACTGGATTGTAGAAAGATAAAACAGATATGAAAAAAATTAAAGTATAATGAATTCCTTATTTTACCTGGAGGTCATATTTTTAAAACACAAATTATATAAATGTAGTAGAATTTAAGAGTATGTCTGTCTCCTGAATGTGTAATGAGTGTAGCAGTGATTTATTTCTTTATATATGAAGAAATAAAACACAAAGAATGAAATCCGGTGTAAAGCAGAAGACCCAATTTAGCATTATCAATTTTCATTAAGTCCAGGTCTACAAATTTTTTCAATAATAAAATCCAATTCTATGTTTCTGAAAAAGACTTAAAACAAATCTTGTCAATTACCACCTTTCCAGCCCAAAGAGTATAATATTCTTTTCCTGGGAGGAAAGGAACATAAAGGGTTACAAAATTGAGACATCTCAATAAAAATGCATTGCTTTAAAAGTTCAAACAACTGACAACATTTTCATATTGCAACATATAAGTCAGTTCTGAGTAGCTGCTGGCCAGCTGAGGTGGAGCATCAGTCTTCAGTTTGCCGTGGTCCCTACCTACTTCTTGACCCATTTCCCTTGCTTATGTTATGTGCTTGTCCATTTTAACTCAGACAGGAAATAGTTTAATAATCACAAATATCATGTGATAATCCTAATAGGTGCTCAAAATACATATAGTAAAATTCATTATTCATGACTGAGTTAACATGTAACTCTATCTTATACCTAACATATTTAATGAACATAATTATATATAAATTATTATTAATTTAAAAATAGAATAGCTCAAATCAGCCATATTACAATTAATGATGAAGCATTATTAAATGCAGTCCAATGAAAGTCAGAAAGAGGTAAGAATCCGTATTATCATCACTATTGATCTTTTTAAAAGATCACATCCCCTGTTCATTAGGATAAAAGCAATACATTGGTGTGTAAATATTTATAACACTTACATGGAGAGAGAGGCAAATTATTATACACATAAAAATATAGTGTTTGCATTAAAAACTAGACTGACACTGCAAAAATGAGTCAAAAAAGGTAATTGTTCTTACCTCTGGAAGATAAGATTTTGAAAATTTCCACACTTTTGAGGTGTGGTTTATTAGAACCACTACTGTATTTTTCTCCTTAAAGGAAGTATGGTGTACTGGGAACCTGATACAAAGTACAATACCTGGGTTCCATAAATATTCATGAATTAAGCATCTGTGTTGCATTAGAAATTAATATACAAAAAAGAAATTAATATACATATTGTTGCATTAGAAATTAATATACAAAATTTCATTGCATAATGACCTAAGCCAATTTGGATATACTGGCTCATAAGTTCTTGAGAGACATATTCGCTATTCCTTTACAACTTAAAGAGTAGACTATAAGGAAGACAAAGTTCAGACCAAATATTTCCATGCATGCAGACATTTATTACATGTTCACTGAAGCAAGCACAGAACATTTCATATGACCTGTTTTGTAAGCTTGACGGCACCCAGTGATCTGTCCTTTTTGGTGTTCCCCCCAGGTTCATTTGAGGCAGATAAGGCAACGTACCAGGGGCAGAAATCTGTTCCCCTTATCATTGGCATCAGGATGTCACAACACCTGACCCAGTGACTAGACACGTTAGAGATCAAGGGCCTAGGTGCCTTTTCTAAAGGTCCAGATGACTGGACTCACAAGAACCTAAAACTTTTTCATGAAAGGTGAGAGTGTCTCTAAATATTTTAGCTAATCTCCATATTTTAAATAATTTAAATTTCAGTAATGAGAGCCTATTTTTAACATCATGCTGATTAGGAAGCTTCTAATTTCCCTGATAAAAACCCATTTCTGACCTTCAGCAGAGGCTAATTATCACAACCTCCACTCCAGCTGTGGATCACAGAAGTCTCTGTGGTGGCCGCTTCTGGAGCATGGCCTTTTTAAAACACTGCCTGTCCTTCCTGAAGTGTGCATGTTGATCAGAACAACCAGTGGCCCCAAGATCACGTGATCTTGGGGCACACAATATTAGACTGTCTGGGTAAAGGATTTCTGCTAAAATACTCACCTAACAAACTGGATTCCAAACAAGGTATTAACTCTGATTGGAATAGCGAGCCATAGGTAAGTATTAAACAATAAAGTTGGAAATATTTGTGGGAATCGATTAATGGAAATATTGGATAGCATAGATGACAGAAATGACCATTATGAACATCTGTATATAGAATGGATTAAACTAGGAAACAAAACTAATGTGAAAAGTAATTGAAGAACTTTTCTTGATTTGTTTATTTTTGATCACACTAGTTGGCCACCTCCCATTCAAAAGCTGATCGTAAAATTTGGAAAATATAAAAATGGATAATGAGAAAAATAAAAATCACTTCAAACTCTAATTCCCAGTAATAATCATAGTTAGCATTTAGTAAACACTTTCCATTTTCTTCCATTCTTACAGTTTTCACAAAATTTGTTCTTTGCCAACTGTACAATGTTTCGCTTTTTTTCTAATCACAACATTGAATTTGGAAAACAGAAAAGCACAGAGAAAAAGCAACAAACCTCCATAATCTCTTCACTCACAGGAGCCATACTTTATTTGTACTGTTATCCCAGCAGCCAACATAATTTAAGCAGACTGTGTTGTCTGCCTAATAAGTGCTCCATAAGTAAGGCGCTCATTTGCCTGTGCTGCACTTAGAACATATTCTAAAGACAAAATTGTAACCATGGCTTCAAGGAAAGGAAGGAAGCCAACCCATTTATATTAGAAAATGACTAACGCTTTCTTGTAGCTTTCATTGCAGAAATTGACCTTTCTCAGCAAGAAGTCCATTGCCCACCCAAATTGTGTATTGCATGCCTAGGAGTTAAATCAGATTACTGCTATGCTTTCACAATCTAAATTCCACGTCTCTATTTGTATTTCAATGAAAAGGATTCATGGTGCACCAAGTCATTAAGACTCTAAGATCTTTGCAACTTTTAATGGCAGCCCAACAGGGAAAGCCATTGTAGAGTAAAAATAGTCACAGGATTAGAGAATAAAGCCTTGTTTGTAGTGCCATTGCTATTGTATACACTACCTCCTGTGAAGTGGCATGAATGGATTTAGATATAAATCTAAGGCTTTGCAGACTAATAGCCTTCATCAAATAGTACTTATAGGGAGGTGTAGCTGAGATACTGTTTTCCTTAGCAGCCAGATACAGCAAGAAACTTCATGGAAAATAGAAATTCTAACATATTTTTACACATATTGACTTTTAATCTAATGGCCTTAAAATAATATACTAAGTACCTGGAGTAGAAGAAATGTATAAAGAAAATTTCAATTTGACTTGATTCCTCAGTTATGATCAGGTGCATATTTTTCCCTCCAGTTTTTAAAAATGTACTTTGGAGGTAGTGATTAATGTGATTTCCAATTTGTCCTTACCTTTATCTGACGGGCAGGTCAAATTTGGAAAAAGTTATATAATTCAGGACATATTTTCCTTAGGCCTGAGAGTGTAGCCCAGTGGTACCACACTTGCCTAGCTTGTGCAAGTCCCTCAATTCTATCCTCAGTAGTGAAAAAAAGAAAAATGAAAAGGAAAAAAAGGAACTGTTTTCCAGCTGTGGCTGTTCCCATACATATGCACAAGTAGTCACTATTTTCTGCATTTTTGACACATTAATAAATCCCTTGAATTGAAGCTGGAAACTAAATTTCTGAGTTGAAATGAAGTTCAATCTCAGGGAGTAGTTAGGATTAGATATTTTGCACAGTTGGGCAAAACTTTTTTCTAGCTGCCTGTCCTCTGAGATTCCTCTGAGATACAGCGGAAGAACTACCAAAGAGCTTGAATCAGAGACGTTTCTAAGTGGGAGGAGGTGAGCCATTGCTGAGAGGAGACTGGACAAGCAGAGATCAGGGCCCCGGGAAGATTGGGGAGACCTCTACAAATGCTCCCCTGGGAACCTCTCAGATGGTGGGACAGATAACCTTTGATCATCTTCCCACTGTGTTGCTGATTGTGTAAAGAAAGTGAAATAGTTAACACTGACTTTTAGAGAAAAACAAAAGTCTACATTAATTCCCCAGGCCCAAATATATTATGTGCAAATATTTGGGAGAAATGAAACTGTATCACCAAGTATAAGGAAGGAAGCTTATCCTCTTTATTATAGCCATCTGGCTTTAATTAGACTGTGCATGACAGTTACCTAGACCTGTAGATTAGAAATCCAACATCCAGACATTTGGAAGTCTTGAGAGCTCTGATTAGTTGAAGGCACAAGCAGCAAGGTCCTCATATAGCTACTAAATTTAAACTGGACATAACTGCCTCCACAGGATTTATCCAAAGCCCACAAATTGGTAATCTTTCTTGGTGAAAGAAAACAATGTAATAATAAAATGTAAAAGGGGACAGTCCTCATATGCCATTGCAATAAGCTGGAAAACTTGAGATTGAAAAGTTGAAAAATTATTTATTGATATTAAACTATGAAGGAATGTTGAAAAAAGAAAAAAGATAAAGCAATTACTTCATTAAAAGCAAGAAAGTAATTTAAAATTTAGTTTGCTCTCACCTTTGATTCACTAGAAATTTTTATATAAATATGCAGACTCATTGTTTCTCAGTCTTGTAGCTGTACATTCTATGTATTACATTGAATTTGAGGTAGAGCTTGTGGATCCTACCCCTTCTCTAATATGTATGATATTGATATTTATCTATGCATATATATATATATATATTATATATATATATATATATAATATATATATACACACACACTTACACTAATCTGTGTGTCAACTGATAACTTGTGCCAACAGCAAATTAAAGTGTATGGAATATAACCAGGCTATTTATTAAGGCCTAAAATGTATAATACATTTTAGGAAATTTTCAAGTAGAATTGAAAACAGAAAAGTCTTTACAGTTATGTAACTTCTGTTTATGCTGTATGTATCTGCCTGGCTAGAACATATGTTTATTTGAGGAGAAGGGATCATTCAAATGTGCATTCCTATCTCCATATGTTTGTGTATATATTCTTCCTTGGGATGCCTGTCCTTTTTCCTCAGGCCAATCTGAACACTGAAATGTGGTAAGCACCCAGATCTTAACTACAAAGAAACATTAGCCATCCTCTGTAAACTATCTTGTCTTCTCAACTTCATGAAGTTTTTCCTTACACCGCCCACAATGACCTCTCCTATCTCTGAACTTTTATAGCACTCAGAGTCTATACAACTCCTTTGAAAGCTCATATAAATAGTCTTAACATATTTTCTCTGTTTATATGTATCTTGTCTCTGTGACTACTTTATATTCCATTTGAGAGTTAGATATTAGCTCTCATTTTCTTTGTATCATTATTGCACCTAGTTCAATGCCTTGCAAATAAAAGTATAATACTTGTAAGTATTAATTTTAATCCTTAAGTAATTGTTTAATTGTATTTCCTTGGCATATTTCTTTGGCTTTTAGAAAATACTAGAATAATTGTTTACTTTCATCTTAATGGGCAGTAGGAATTAAACTATTTTTTAAAATCTTGTTCAATAAAAATCTAGCCAGGGGCTGGGGATTTAGCTCAGTGGTTAGAGTGCTCGCCTAGCAAGCACAAGGCCCTGAGTTCGATCCCCAGTACCAAAAAAAAAAAACTAGCCAAATGGTTTCTTTGGCATTTTAAAGAAAAGAAATTTGATAGTGTTATAGACAAATGTTGTTTTAAAATGTCATTGTTGTATTTGACTCCATCCGAAAACATTGTCTAGGATTCAAACATGTCAAAATTTTGGAATAATCACAAATTCTTTCCTCTTACAGTTCAAAGAGGTATTTTGCCTTTCGTACAAACAGAATAACTTAAAATTTGGTTTTAGAAAGTATGATACTTTTTCTATAGCTACTCCAGTTAAGGTTCAGTCTCATTTTAAAACACTAATCTTTATGGAGCTTGAAGCTGTGCTTTTCAGTTAGTGACAAGATCTTCTGATTAGTTTACATGTCTGAAGCACTTTAAACATGTGAATGCTAAATATTTTTACCAAGTGTCATCCTCGAATTGTTTTGATGCTTCCTTTAATGTAGTGTCCAGCGTTGGCTGTGGATAGGTTTGAATAAAAGGAGCCCATATTTACAAGGAGCCTGGCAGTGGAGTGATCGTACACCAGTAAGTTAACTTTCTTGTTGGATGTAAAAACGGAAGGAATGTTTATTTCAGTAGCAAATAAATGATTGTTAAATAATACATCCACACCTAAAATTCATAAGGAACCACAAAAGGCTCTGAATAGCCAAACTAAATCTTCAGCAAAACAGACAAAGCTGGGGGTTCACACTACTGGATTTCAAAATATATATTACAAAGTTATGGTACAAAACATCCAGGTATTACCATAAAAACAGACACCAATGGAAAAGAATAAAGAGCCCAGAAATAAACCCACACATTTATAGCCAAATGATTTTTGACAGAAATGCCAAGAACACACAATGAGGGAAGGACAGTCTCCTCAATAAATGCTGCTGGGAAAACTGGACCTAGCTGGGAATTTATCTCAGTGGTTAGAGTGCTTGCCTATCAAGTTCAAAACCCTGAATTCAATCCCCAGCACCAAAACCAAAAAACAAAAGCAAAGAAAATGAAATTAGTTTGTTGAAGAGATACCCACACTCCCACATATGTTGCAACATTATTCACAATAGCCAAGATGTAGAACTGAACTACAATGGATGAATGGATAAGGAAATATGGTACATAGAGAGTCATAAAAAGGAAGGAAATTTTGCCACTTGTGGCAACATGAATGAACCAGAGGTGAAAGTATTAATTGAAATAAATCAGGCACAGAAAGATAAATGTCACATGCTGTCACTCCTAAAAAATCTAATCTAAAAAGTGGATCTCATAGAACTAGAAAGTAATGTGATGGTTACCAGAGATTGGAGCAAATAGGAGTTGGGGAGATGTTTGTCTACAGATGCAAAATATCAGTTACATAAGAGAAATAAGTTCATGATGTCTATTACTGTATAACATGGCAACAGTAGTTAATATATTGTATGCTTTAAAAAGTGATATTTAGTGTTCTCACCAAAATAATAACTATGTGAGGTAATGTACATGTCAATTAGCGAGGTTTAGGATTTAGTCATTCTGCAATGTATATACTTTAAAGAATTATGTTATATATGGTAAAAATGTACAATTTTACCTGTCAACTTAAAATCAGTAATTAAAAATAGAAAATACATCCACATACCTACAACCATTAAAATGATATGGGTTTATCTTTATCGAAATGGGAATAGGTTCACAAATATGAAGTGGGGGAAAAAATCAAGGTACTAATCTTTTATGAAGAAAATAACATAGTATCTCTTTACATATATAGTCCAAAAAAGGTAAATATTACATAAATAATATGTATTCTAATTTATATTTACATAATAATATAAATATAATAATATATTTATAATATTTGTTATAATTCCTTTATACATATAAAGAGAGAAAGAGGGGGTCAGTGAGTGATCTTTGGGTACTACAAATATCTTTTTCCAAGGCTTTTCTTTATACTTCTTTATATTAATTTTTTTAATAATGGGAATCTTTTCATTATCTAAAAATATGTATAAAAAAGTATTTTGCAGAAGAATTACTTTCCTTTTATTGGAAAATATAATTTGTTGAAGGGAACCTAAAATAACAGTAAACATTATTTCAAATGTTTACATTATCCTGAAGAGGTCTTATGTAAGACTAATAGGAATATATTCAAATATTCAATATTTACTCATATTATCATTGTGGCATTTGACATGCTTTCTAAATGTAAGACTCCTGGCTTTTATTTTTGAACTGGAGCATATTTTAGATTAGGTGATAAAATAACCACCATTTTCAACACATCCAAAAAAAAAAAAAAGTCTTTTACAAGCTCTTAATTTTCTGATTCCAGTGATAAACTTAACACACTATTAACCTCCATTTCTAAAACCATGACTTCCTTTGTTGGAAAGTTATGAAATTATGACATTTTCTGAGTCTTCTTATGATTTAGCACCCTGATGTACAAAAAAAAGAGATGAAAAAGTTTTCTTCCTGTGGCATATGAACACACTTGAGTTATTAAAGCTGCCTAAATTACATCTAAATTGCAAATATTTATGTATCAGTCTTAGATTCTCAAGGCTTTCTTGTCTTTTCAGGTGTCTACTATTGTCATGGAAAATGAATTTCAGGAGGATTATGACATCAGAGACTGTGCTGCTGTCAAGGTCAGTACAATGGTAGAAAATCTGCATTTAAAAAAAATCTGGGGCTAAGGTTATGGCTGAATGCCTACTGTATGCAGACATGCTTGAGGCCCTGGGTTCCATCTCCAGCACCAAAAAGGAAGGAAGGAAAAGAGAAATGGAAGGAGAGAGAGGGAGGACAGAAGGAAGAGTGGCATAATCTGTAGTCAGACAACAATGGGAAATAAGTATACCCTCAAGGAACCTAACTTACACTTAATTTGAGAAAATAAAACTCATATTCTGGAAAGATAGTTTTATTATTACTGTACAGTAATAAGCTTCAAATGAGTGGGCTGATGAAGACTAATGAAACTCAGAAGAGGAAGTAATCTCTGTGACTTCTTTCCAGAAAGAGGTGGGACTTGACCTGGGACTTTAAGGATGGACAGAGTTTGTACAGGTGGGAGTAGTATGAGAAGGTGGCATAAAATCAGGTGGGAGTGGAAGGACAAAGGTACTGCAGTGAGAAGAACAGAAGACACAGCAAGTGCGTTCGATGCTGTGTTGAAAACAACCCTGAGAACTTACATTAATGCCAGGCTAAGGCGTCTGTACACTTTGTGATAGCCAACAGGATATTCTTAAAAGTTTTTGAGGGAGAGTAACATGAACCAAGAAGAATATGGTAAAGATTTATCTTGAGACAGGTTTCAAGATGCAGCAGGAGAACTGAAAGCTGTGAAAGACCCATTAGGCATCCTTCCTCTGCAGAATTCATGGTTTATTCATTTCATAAGGCGTCTTCTGCAGAATTCATTGGTTTATTCATTTCATAAACCGTATGTCCAGGGGATCTGCAAGACACTGGGGGATATAACAGGGACAAGGCGCAAAACATAGTCATTGTCTTCACAGAACTTTCAGTCCAATAGGAGGTAAAGACAATTACACAAGATGTGGTGATAGCACTGAGTAAGGGTTATACCAGGCAAAAACAAATTACATGCAAAAACAAGTTTATTAGGAGATAATGATGGTGATGATGGTGGTGATGGTGATGGCAGAAGTGAACAGTTGTAGGCAAATTTACGAGCCAGGCACTCTGCTAGGCATGTTGCATACTCAATTTCATTTACTATTTACACAACCTCGTGAAGCATGTACTATTATTACAGTCATACCATATTACAGTCATCATATAAAGAAAGAAATCTGAGCTTTGAATAACTTCCCCAGAAATATATGGGGACAGAATTAAAGTTTAAACCCACAGTCTGGGTCCAGTACTGTACTCTTAAACCACTGTGTTATTTGACAAGTATTTATAGAAACAGGCAGAATGGGGTCCTGGTTTATGTTATATTTTCATTTAGATAGTTCAAATCCAACCTAGTCATAAGATGTATCCTACAGTAAGTTGAAAGCAGAGACAAGTGAAGGGGAAAAAAAATATCAAAGCATGGAAAGGGCCAAGAAGTAGGTTTGAGAGAACAGTCAATACTTAGCTTCAATACTTAACAGTCAATACGATGAAAAAGCATACCTCTATATCATACTTTTGCTTTGTAGCCCAGAAAGAAAATATGAAATGTTATAGGAAGATTGAGGTCATTAAAAATTGAAAAAGCCATTGGAAAGTACTGTTTTCAAAGTAACTCTTCCTGTACTAAACTGTTATATTCTCATGCCATTTTTGTAGAATTCTCAGTGTAACTAAGAAAAGCTTATGAAGAATTCAGAGAAGCTTATGAAGCTTTCAGAAATGTCAAAAACTGGCACAATAAACTATGTTCTATGTAAATAGAGTCTCCATGTATGACGAGACTTGAAAAGCTACAAGAAAATAAATAAAAGGTTCACCAATACAACCTACATCAGGAACAATGCTAGTGAGGGCACTATTCTGTAAGAAGACTCTTACCTCATCGCTGTAATTCCTACCAGAATTTATCCATAAGAGAAGAGTCCAAAAAGTGATGGATACCTCTTCAAACCATGCATTCCCCCTTTCCTTTTTCTCCTGCCTGATGACTAGAATCCACAATGAGCCCTTCTGAACCTTACAGAGATGGGCAGCATCCTAGAGAGGGCAGAATGACACAGGAGGAGGAAGGTGGGCTCATTTTATGTCACTTTTTGATCTGCTCTGATCACAACCTCGTCTCAGATACCACTGAAATACTCTTTTCTACTTTGATCTTATGCAGATTTTAAAAATACAAGATTTCCCAACATGTCAACAAAATCGGGAGGAAAAAAGACAGTGATTAATATTTTAGACATAAACATACCCTGTATCAGTGCCCTTGGAAGGCTCCTGCTCTGGCTGTGACTGTTTAAGCCTTCCATTCATTTCTGCATTCATGTATTCTGCAAATATCTTAGGTTCTAGAGCTAACATAGAGGTCAAGACCACAGGATTTACAGGTTAGTGTTTCATAAGGGATATAGCAGCTTCAAAATATTCAGCAATCCTTTTCTTCCTTCTTTAGGTTACTCACAGTTCTTGGCGAAGAGGCTGGCATTTTTATGATGACAGAGAATTTATTTATTTGAGGCCTTTTGCTTGTGATACTAAACTTGAATGGGTGTGCCAAATTCCAAAAGGTAAGTGGTAGCTATTCCTTTTCACAACCTTTTCACATTAATATTGTGAATGCTGAACTAGATGTACCTAAAAGAGCATGTTGCTTTACAGTAGTAATTTTTACAAGCCTATGAACTTCAGTTAACATATTAAACTCTCTCCTCCCTGATCCCTACTCTTAGAAGTCTTGCTAATTGAAATTTGGTGATACCCTACTCTTTGACCATGAAAAAATTTGTGTAGAAGATAAAACATAAGGTTTGTTTAGAGAGATTAGATTTCAGAACTAAATTTTGAAATGAAAGATTCAGGAGGGATGTAGTGAAGAGGATCATTTTAGTTTTATTTTCATGCAAGATGAAACACAAAATGAAGATAATCTTCCATTATCCACTGTTGGTGGGAATGTAGACTGGTGCAACCACTGTGGAAATCAGTGTGGCAATTTCTCGAAAACTAGGACTAGAAAATTTGACTCAGAGAAAAAAAAAGAAAATTTGACTCAGCCATTCCTCTTCTTGGTACCAAAAGAATTAAAAGCATCATACCACAGCGATATATGCACATCCATGTTTATAGCAGCACAGTTTGTAATAGCTAAATCTTGGAAACAGCCCAAATGCCCATCAACAGATGAATTGATAAAGATACGGTTTTTTTATACATTCGAGTACTACTCTCCCATAAAGAACGATAAGCTTGAGATATTTCTAGGTAAATGGATGCATTTTGAGACTATACTCTTAAGCAAAATAAATAGAACACACGTTTAAATACCACATCGTTTCTCTGGTGTGAGAAACCGAAAGTGTAAATAAGGACTAAAATGTATTATATTGGGAAAGGGAAGAAACTGTTCAAATGGGAAGGGGAACAAGGGAGGGGGAGGAAGAAAGGAACAGAGAGAGAAGAGAAAAAAGAATAGAAGGAAAAAAATGGAAACAAAGCTTTTGAAAATAAGGAGGGAAGAGGAGGCAAAGGGAGGGGAGGGGAACAGGAAAAAAAGCAGCAAGATATATCATGTACAGGTACAAATTCCCTATGATGAATGTTATCACTATGTATATCTAAAATGTACCATTAAAATAAATTTTTTTAAATGAAGATAACCTTGGGAAGAATGAGGTTGAAATCAAGAAATTAAAATTAGGTAGGTCCTTATAAACTTTAGAAGCAATTTTCAGTGAACTCCAAAACTGCTAATACTTCATGTAAATTCAAATTCAGGAAACTAGTTAAATTAATAGTAGAACCTCTGATGACAGAGAGAAAGAAGGAGGAGAGGGGAAGGGACAAGAGGAAAGGGGAAGAGACAAAGGGAGATGGGGGGAGAGAGAGAGAAATAGATACCCTTTTAATTTTTTTACTGGGAAAATGTTAAGGAAATACTAAGAAAAAATGTTAATATTTTTGCCTCCCCAAATATTTTTAAGCAGACATTGGAGATACTTATAATCATATATTGGACATATTAATTAATGGAAACACACAAAAAAGTTCTAAAATGAATTTCTGAACTGAGTGTAAGCAGATCATTGAAAGTAAAGGTATCCCCCTACAAATTCTCTCAAAACATGATGTTTGCATCATGGAATTGCCTAGTTGAACATTGTTCTTTTTCCTAAAAAGGGCCATCACAGTGCCTTTAAAAGAGCTACAGATATGACATCAGGCACTGTAACTGGAAAGTCTTTTCACCGAGGCAGACTGTCAAGCCATGAGTAAAAGTTGTGTGTATGTGTGTGTCTGCGCACGCACACATGCATGTATTCATGCTTATGTGAGTGTTGATGGGGTTTTCCCAGAGGAAAATGTACCTTGTTATTCCTCGTTTCCCAGAGGGAACTATACCTTGTTATTCCTCATTGTTTGATTAAATCTGAAAAAGGAGTAGAGGAAAACCGGTTTGGAAAAGTTTGTGTACATGATTGATTTGGACAATGTCTCCAGTTTGAAGCATTAATGTGAGCCTCCCATTAGTCTGCCATTTAACTCCAGGCCACAGAAAGCATCATTGTTCCCTCCAAGATGCTTTCATTAGTACCTGCTATGTCTGCTCCTTATTTAAAGGTATTAAAGCTTAGACATAGCTTCCTCAACACATTAATAATCAGAAGTCTTGGACAAGATGATAGGCAAGAAACTATGCATAGTTTTAACTGGCTTGTAGCACTAATGATGGAGATTATCCAATACAAAGAGAACTGGATGAGTGAGGAAAAACTGAAGATTCTGAATATATAAGCAATTGTGAAGACAATCTTCTGATACCTTTGGCCTCAGTGCCAAAGCAAAATTAATAGCAGATATTTTCCCTTATAATTTCTGAGATTCAGCAGATTATGTCTTTGACTTAAAACCATTTTGACCTTTGGGCAAAATAAAAAGCAAGGGAGAAGAAACTAGGAGCCTGTGTCAGCTGCCCTGTGCTTGGCACTGTCTAGATGTTTCCTTGAGGGTAATTGTGTGACCTTCATACTCTCTGTGGATAGAGTCCCATTTCTACAGAGTAGGAAATTGAGGCTCAGGAAGTTAAGCAGTTCCTCCAAAGTAACACAACAGCAAAGAATATGAGGGCATTTGGATAAGGACCACCCAACTTCTAAGCTCATAATTCTATATAGCATACCATATGTCTTATTTCCATCCAGGAAACCTGATGACTTTTATTATTCTTTTCCCAGTTTTGTTTCTCCTTCTCAAAAGATTCAGTACTTCTGGATCATTGTACATTTTTCTTTCAAAGGTATTTTGAGAGTCAGTAAACTCTACCACCCCAGTGTACACAACTCACATTCTGTTGGGTGAAAAAGTAGTTTCTGAAGAACCCCATCCTACAGTGATGATTATCTTGCTCCATATCCCTAAGTGCTTCTATGTAATCTATGCGGTAATCACCATTGACTTATTTTTACTTTCTAATTGTTAGCTAATCTGCATCCGTCTAGTCCTCCTTTGTGACTTCCATGATATAAAGTAAATGCTAGTAATATTTTATTAATATTTAGCAGGTTTGCCTTTTGGATTGCCGCTGATGCATTAACATAAGTCCTATAAAGTTCAGCTCAGGTGGTCATAACTTGAAATAGTTTGGTCAGAAATGGATAAATCTCCACAGCACTATGAGTCCATTGGAGTTACATTAAAGTTTCTACTTAGAGTATGCCATGGTCTGTAACTGGAAACTAAACTTAAACCTCTTACTTTCTTCCTTCTATAGGCAGCACCCCAAAAACACCGGACTGGTACAATCCAGGTGAGTTATGAAAACCGAAACCTAGCCAAAGCTGCTTTTATCTTTTGGATAATATATATAGTTAATTATTTAAGTGCCAATTTCATCTCTATCACATCTTCAAGTGAAATAAAACATCTCCAGGCAAGGGAGGTATCTGGATGGTGTGGGATGAGGAAATACACCTGCGTTTTTCTTCTGTATGAGAACAGGACACTGGCAGAGTCACTTGCTCAGGAATCCTCAGTTTCTTGTAATCAGCACTACACCAGCCAGAGAGGGAAACTGGTAGTAATCTAGATGGGTTACTATATTAGTCAGCTTTCCATTACTGTAACAAAGAACCTGAGATAATTAATTTTTAAAAAAGGAAGAGTAGCTGAGTATAGTGGTATATGCTTGTAATCCCAGCACTCAGAATGATCAGGCAGAAGGATCATGAGTTTAAGGCCAGTATGGGCAATTTAGTAAGACTTTGTCTCAAAAAAAAGTGGGTAGGTTATTTTGGTTCACAGTTTTAGAGGTTGTAGGCCGTACTCTGTTGGCCCTTCTGGTTTTGGGCCAACAGACTGGCAAGGGTGGTGCAAACTGCTCAACTCATGGTTGCTGAGAAGCAAAAGAGAGAAAAAGGAAGTGCCAGAGTCCCAACACCTCCTTCAGCAGCATATGACCAGTCTTCCATATGACCAGAAGACTTCCAACTGGGCCCCACCTCTTAAAGGTTCTACCACCTCCCAGGAGCACCTTTAATACATGGGTCTTTTTGGACAAGAAGGGATACTTACAAAACGTTAGCAGTCACTCTTTGTAAAAACCTTTGAACATTATTATCCCATGCTTGGAGGGCACAGTTTGGTTGGCACAATGATAACTCTGATCTTCTTCTTCTTCAGAGCGTGCTGGTATTCATGGCCCTCCAGTTATAATTGAAGGAAGTGAATATTGGTTTGTTGCTGATCCTCACTTAAATTATGAAGAAGCTGTCCTGTACTGTGCTAGCAACCACAGCTTTCTTGCTACTGTGACATCTTTTACGGGACTAAGAGCCATCAAAAACAAAATAGCAAATGTAACTTAAAATAATGTGTTTTAAAATCTCTTCTTCATTTTTGTATTTATCCCATTAAAAAAATTTTTCAAAAGCTTACCAAAATCTACAAAAGTATATTTGTCTCACAACATCTAACTTCATTGCTTCATGTTAGAGAAGTTAAATAGAATTGCTTAATGTTTTCAGGATTAATAATAAATGTCAATTTGTGAGAAAAGCACAAGTAGATAATATAAATAATCCTAATTCAATATCATGTTTTTTACTAAATGTTAACTTCATGGTTAAATTTCTGTTTCTACTAATAAGTACATTTGCAAAACAGCTTTTGGGAGGAAAAATAATTTGATACTTAAAATATTTTAAATGTAATTAATTGTAAAAGATACTGCATACCCAATTCATGTATCTGTTGTATTAATATATTACCTATAATTACAGGAACCATATTTTCCTCTACCCAAAATAAGGCTCTTGAATATACGAAATAGAGCCCACCAAATTTTTGGTGAAAGGTCCTGGCTCATGTTATTTTGAGACCAAATAATGGAATGTCTGGAAATTTTAGTGATTTGTAGTTATAATAGTACAGAGTATTTAAGTCAAAACTGTCCTCTAAAATTCAGCACATTTAAGCATGGGTGTTTGGTTTGTTTTTCAGATATCTGATGAGGAACAGAAGTGGTGGGTGAGAGCTAATGATCAGCCAATAGAGCGTCATTTTATGTAGTACGTAACATTACCGATTCTGCGTTTGCAAACTTACCACTTAAGAGAAGGAACCTCAGGTTCCTCGTGATTAAACAGATTGCTGTTTATAAGCAGTTTTGAATATTAATCCATAAACTACTTAGAGAAACCAGGTTTCTGCATCTTAGGAAAAAGCATTATAGAGTAATGGCATTAACATTAAATTTATAATTAAAGTAACATAGTAAAAAACAGAATGGAACATCTAATTACATTATGAGCTGTCACATCTCTCTTGTTTATTTCCAGCTCACGACATCCGTGGCACCACTTTCCTGTGACATTTGGGGAGGAATGCTTGCACATGTCTGCCAAGACTTGGCTTATTGGTAAGGTTAAGTCTGAACTTTGTAATGTTGATTATGTAATATGTGAACTTCAGGTTCAGTTACTAGCTTAATCTTGTTTTCCTCTTGATTATATGTTTGGTAGCTTCCTCTTACTCTGATTTATTGTTCATGACAATAGCTCAAATTCCAAATGCAAATAAAGGCACTTTCAGTGTGAAGATTTTCAATTCCTTTGTCCTAAAGGAGTTATTTAGAAATAAACTTACCACTTTCATAATTGATAAGTGTATGAACAGTTTACAAAGATACTCATCTTTGTTCTAAAATAAACTTTATGTCCTTTTACCCCTCATTAGACTTCTCTTTATATTCTCTGCCTGTTTCTTGCCAATGTTCTTTGGGACTTTTTGTTGTTTTAGGTTTTTGTGTGTTGTGTTGTTTTGTTTTGTTTTGTTTTGTTATATGGGGAATGGAACCCAGGGCCTTCACCCTTACCTCACTGCCAGACTTTTTATTTATTTCTTATTTTATTTTAAGACTGGTTCTTACTAAGCTGCTAGATTGTCCAGGCTGAGCTCTAGCTTGCGATTCTCTTACCTTAGCCTGCCAGAGTGCTGGGAGTGCAGGTATGAAACATCACACCCAGCTTGCCATCACTCTTTGGAGGGTGTGGTAATTATACCAAATATGTGCTTTTTTTAATAAGACAATATTTGTGTGCTATAACCTATTGATATGATTAATAGTAGAAGATAGAAATGACTAAAGAAGGAAGGGAATATATTTTAACATTTGGGGAAGACTGATTTAAGGAGCCTTTATCTGGGAATGTAGGCCAGTGGTAGGCATGTGTTTAGCATGTCTAGACACTGAGTTAAATCTCCAACACCAAAAAAAAAAAAAAAAAATTAAAAAAGCGTTCTCTACTAATATCTTGTTTTTAAAATGTGCCAAATGAAAATTCTTACCATTGCAACCCTGTTTTTCTTTCCCAGACTTAAGTAAACCAAGAGACTGTAGAACCAAGTTGCCCTTCATTTGTGAAAAATATAATGTATCTTCATTAGAGAAATATAGTCCAAGTTCTGCAGCTAAAGTACAATGTTCTGAGCCTTGGATTCCTTTTCAGAATAAGGTAAAAAGAGAATGTCTGCATTGCGCTTTCTTGTAGGTCGGCCTGAGGCAGAAGGATAGCTCATCAGACAACTTCATTATGCTAGCCCGTGCATATATCATTATCCCACCTGATCCTCTGTTTTAAGAAACCACCAGCTGATAGCAGAAGTTAGCTCTCAAATTAGTCATGGCTGCAGGCCTGTCAAAGTGCTGCACTTCCATTCTGATGTTCCCAACCCTTAAATTGTTGAAGCCC
This sequence comes from Hystrix cristata, assembly GCA_004026905.1. Lineage (NCBI taxonomy): Eukaryota > Metazoa > Chordata > Mammalia > Rodentia > Hystricidae > Hystrix > Hystrix cristata. The sequence goes on from PVJO010005461.1 coordinate 18,568, forward strand.
ATCATTCAGTGGGTAGTAATACAGTGAATAGTCAGACTATTGCTATGGCATATAGCAAACTCTAATTTCCGGCTGCTGCTTTCTTTTCTCCCTCAAGGAGAGTATCCAAGCAGCATCTGCCAATCAAATTAGATCAGCATTTCCCAAAATACTCTTCAGAGATTACACATATGCTACAAAATGTTAATCATCAATTTTTGCCTCCAAATGGAAATTTCATGATTACATAGGTTTGGGAAATACTGCATTTTATATCTGCCTCTTTGAGATGTATCATTTGTACATGTATACTTATCTGTGAGGAAATGTGTTTGGCTGCTAAAAAGAAATTGCCACAATACGTTAAAATATTTATTCTTTCACATAAATAAATTTAAACGTGAATAGGTTGAGTTGGTGTGGAAACGCCGTGAAGTTTTCAAAATTAGGTTCTTTTGCATTTCTGTCCTGTCCTGGCATCCTTAATATAAGACTTCCACATCATTCTCTCCAGGGAGTTTTCTAGAGGCACCCAATGACTTTGCCTGTATCTTATTAGTCAGTCTAGTCTGTAAGAAAGCTTGGAAAAAATTTGTGTAGGATGTTTCAAGGAACCCAATTTGTGGCATACTACTCTGCATTTGTAATGTAAAAAGTAAAAGGAAGGAGTGTATTTGACAGCTGAAAACTTTTGTAGTAAATGAGCAGTGCATTTTGATTTTCAAAAATTAGGATAATCTCTGTAATTCTCTAAGGTAGTAAGACCATGTTAATTTGCATAATCAATACAAACTCGAATTAAAATATCCTTCCCAGAGAAACAAATGATACTTTCTTTTAACATATATTTCTTGGGGCTGGGGATTTAGCTCAGTGATTAGAGTGCTTGCCTTGCAAGCACAAGGGCCTGAGTTCGATCCCCTGCTCCACAAAAAAAAAAAAAAAAAGATGTGTTTCTTGATATAGGGAGTGATGATTAAGAGCACATACTTTGACATCAGGTGGAAGAGTCTAAATGCTGACCTTGGCTGTTTCACTTATGGTTCAAGTTACTCAACTTCCCCGTGGCTCAGTTTTCCCATTTGTTGTGAGAATTAAATCAGATAGTATTTCAAAAACTGCTTAGCACATAGGAAATGCTCAGTGAATGGGAGATGTTTTAAAAATGTGTAATAGTGGGGCTGGGGATTTAGCTCAGTGATTAGAGTGCTTGCCTTGCAAGCACGAGGCCCTGAGTTCGATCCCCGGCACCACAAAAAAAAACAAACAAAAAAAAATGTGTAATAGTATGAAGACCACTCTTCAGTTGTTTATACTGAGCGTGTAAATCTGAATTCTTATGGTACTACTTTGTGAATTTCCATATATCACCCACCAAATATTAGCAGTCCTCTAAAAGATGAGGCTTTTACTTCCTGGGTGATCTTTCTTGTTTCTGGAACCTTATGCTTCAATGTGTCTTTGTTTGCAGTGCTTTCTAAAGGTCAAATCTAAGTCTCTCACATTTTCTCAAGCAAATGACCTCTGTCACTCCTATGGTGGGACCCTTCCTTCAGTGTTGAGCCAGAGTGAACAAGGTACCGAATTGTTTGAGAATCATTTTATTCTGATCTGGAAACCAAGTTAGTTTTGGGAGGCGATAGAGAATTTAGAAAAATAATCTTATTCAACTATTGTTTGCAGATCAAGTAAAAGACTATCTTGATAGACAAGCAAAAGGAGGGTGGGGGCATGGCTCAGAGCACTTGCTTAGCATATGAAAGCCCTGGGGTCAATTTCCAGGATAGAAAAAAAAAAGATGTTCGTTGACACTTTTAGTACATCTGTCATTTCAGTAAGTCAAATACCGTGTAAAAAAATCTTTGTAACAGATTTTATTACATCCTTGCTCCCGAGTATGGAAGCTAATTTATGGATTGGTCTGCACTGGACTGCCTATGAAAAGATAGGCAGATGGATGGATAACAGAAAGCTGACATACAGCAACTTTCATCCATTGCTGGTTGGTTGGAGGCTGAGAATACCAGCAAATGTAAGTTTTTTTTTTTAATCAAAAATCTGTATAGCTCCATGAAATACCCAAGTCTACCATAAATTATTGCATTAGGACAGGGCCTGTTATTTAATTTCATTTATGTGATATGTCCAGAATAGGCAAATTTTTTTATATAGAGAAAGTAATTTGTGGTTGCTAGAGGCTAAGGAGAATGGAAGGGTTGGGGGTAATAGCTGTGGGATATGAGGCTTCTTTTTAGTGTGGTGAAAATGATTATACAACTCTGAGAATACACCAAATACTATTAAGTGTACACTCACAATGGGTAAGTTTTATCTTAGATTAATTATACCTCATAAAGCTGTTACAAGAACACTGGCACTGTGTAAGTGTAGCTTTCAGGTGGATGACCTAGTTTTTTGTGATAGCATCAGATTCTGCAGCACTTACTTCCCAATCACGTAAAACAAGTCAGTAGTGCACCGTGAACAGAAACAAATATAGATGTTCTATTTAACATTTAGTGGATGTGGGTGGTCAACCTTGTTCCATAAGGCAAAAAGACAAAACGTGATTTGTCATGAAGAAGCCATAGACTTAATTTTTAGCTAATGTTTTCTTCAGTGGGAAACTTGAAAGGGAAGACAGCATTGTATTGACAGTAGTTGTGCTGGCACCATGATATTGCCCCCTACTGCTCTGTCCGGACTACTTTCTGAGTGCAGACCACTTTTTGCACCAAGGACAAAGATTGAGGAATTAACATAAAATTCAAACTTCAAAAACATGTCCTAGATAGTAATCAATTGAAGTTCCTAACACAGTGTTACTTCACTCAAGGTTGATGTTGATGGCAAAGGGAATGCTAAATTTGATGTAACAGTGTACAAAGTAAATATCAAAATAAGAATTGATGATGGTAGAAAATGTGGAACTTTTAGAAAAGTAAACACCCACACATACACATTAAAATGTCAACCCTCATTTCTCTTAAACTTGGGAGTGGCTTTTAAACATTCATCCATAACCCATATTAAGAGATATATTTAAATCACCATCTAGTATATAGCCATAGATATACTATTGCAACAAAAGTTTCAGGAAATAATACCTACCCTTAAAGGTTATACATCCTCATATTTTCATTATATTCTATTCCATTTCATTCCATGCTCCTTTCCTATCCTATTTCATTGTCATAAATTCCAGCCAAGATAGACTGAACCAATTTCATGACCTACTAAATGAGTTTCAGATCATACATGAGGCTCGACCTAGGGAATCACAGTGACTATTTCAGCATTATTTTTCTTCTACAGCTTTTCTTTATGTTATTTCCTCTACATAGATGAGATCACAGTGTAAATACTATGTACTCTACTGACATAATATTATGAATAGTTATATATACTATTAAAAGATCTACTTGATAAGATTTTAATGTTTGCACTTTCTTGATAGGCCATCATTTACCCAATCAGAGCTGTCTATTTAGTTGTTTATAGCTTTGTGCAATCATAAATAATGCTGCAATGAACATCTTTGTTCATAGTCATTTCTTAGATCAGATTACTTCCTTAAGATACATTTTGAAAAAGTTCTGCTTACCAAATTGTTTTCCAGAAATGTTTGTGAGTTTATATTCCTGTCAGCAATATATTCTGATTGCCCTTCTATTCTCACAAGTACATTAGTAATTTCCAATGTGTACTGAGCTATTAATATGTGCCAGATACTCTGCTAATGTGTCATCTTTGTTGTTTCTTTTACTGTGCACAGAAACTGTGGAGATCCTATGCTATTCCTAACTCCAGCTTAGAAATGCAGACAAACACAGAGAATCTCAGAACTTGTCAGAGGTCATCTAGCCTACCCATGTATAACTGAACTTTAAATCCAGGTCCAAGAATAGGCAGAGCCAGTGTTCTTGGCCTTTTAATACATTGTCTCTAATAAGCATTAGCTTTTTAAATTCTTGATAACTTGGTAGTTTAAACAATATCATATTTGCTGATATTTCTTTGATTTCTAATGAAAACAAACTTCCATAAATTATATAATAATTTGTACTTCAAGTGTGAATGTTCTTATTCTTTACAAATTTATCTATCAAAGCCTCCCTATATTTCCAATTGATTCTATGACTTTCTAAACATTTATTAACTAACCCTGTGTTTCTTGTATTTATTGCAAACATTTCCCTAGGATTTTTAAAATCTTATTACTAAAAATATTACAGAACTAAGTTTTGATTTTTTTGGAATTTGTTCAAATCTGTTTAGTTTGCTTTTTTTTTACTTATTGTTTTTAGGTTACATAGTACATTGTGTAAATGTTAGATGTATACCTATATTTTCTTCTAGTTTTGTGTTATAGGTTGCTTTTTTTTTCTTGATTCAGGAATACTTAATCCTTTTTCCTGACCCTAGCCACTTGATCTAAGCATCATTTATTGCATACTTACATTTGTTAAGAGCAATATAGGATGCCTATTTTATCGCATATAAAGAAAGCATATGTATATGTGTGTGTATGAGATATGTACTGTCATGTGCTATATAATGACATTTCTGTCAGTGTCACATCACTTGTATAACAGTGATCCCATAAGATTGTAATAGAACTGACCTAGTGATGTTGCAACCATTACAATACTGTAGCGCAACACACTACTTGTATGTTTGTGGTGATACTGGTGTAAACAAACCTACTATGCTGCCAATCATATAAAGGTACAGCACATACAATTTACACAGTGCACCATACTTGATAATAAATGATTACACATATGTTACTAGTTTATGCATGTACTATACATATTATTATTTATTTATTTGATTGAAATGTTTGTGGTATGTAGTAATTACATTTGTTTTGGGAAATTGATATATAGAGATATATATAGGCATATATCCATATATACTGATATATAGAGAGAGAGATACATACATCACATTTTGATTATTTTCAATATCCTTTTCTCTTACATGTAGTCTTCCCTTGCTCCCCTTCCTCATCACCAAAAAGTCTATCTTCCTGTTTCCTACTGTTTCTCAATTTTTACTCTTTAATCTATTTATATTTTAGGTTTCTCATATAAGAGAAACCATGTGATAATCTTTTGTATCTGACTTATTTCACTTAACACTGTGGTCTCAAATTCCATCTGCTTTTCTACATATGACTCAAATTTATCCTTCTTTATGGCTGAGTAATAATCCATTCTGTAATTATACCACATTTTTCTTTATTCATTTGTCTGTTTGGACATCTAGGCTTCTTCTGTGGCTTGACAATTGTGAATTGCGCGGTTATAATCACCTGCATGTGTGTATCCCTGTAATATTGTGTCTTTCCCTCTTTTGGGAAAATATCCAGAAGAGGAATAGCTGGGTCAAATGGAATTTCTATTTTTAGTTTTTTTAGGAATCTGCATATTAAGTCCTGTAGTGGTTGTACTAGTTTACATTACTACCAACAGTGTAGAAGAGTTCTTTTTTCCCTACATCCTTGCCAGCGTTTGTTGTTATTTCATGTTCTTGATGATAGCCATTCTAATGGAGTAAGATGGAAGCTCATTGTTTTTATTTGCATCTCCCTAATGGCTAAAGTTATTGAACATTTTTTCACATATTACTGGCTCTTCGTGTTTCTTCTTTTTTGACAAGTCTGTTCATTTCATCTGCTCATGCTTTATTGGGTCACTTGTTTTAGAGGGTCTAAAGGTTTTTTGAGTACTTTACATGTTCTACATATTAGGCTTTATCAGAAGAGTAGCTGGCAAACTTCTTTTTTTCCTGCTCTGGAGGTTATCTCTGCAGAAGCTTTTTAATTTAATACAATTGCATATGTTGGTTCTTGGTACTATTTCTCGTGATATTGGAGTTCTTTCAGGAAGTCCTTGCCTATGCCTGTGTCTTCAAGCATTTTCTCTTTATCTTTCAGGAATTTCAGTGTTTCTGTTTTTATATGTAGCTCAGTGGTACAGCGCTTGCCTAACATGCACTAAGCTTTGGGTTCGATTCCCAGTACAGACCAAAAAAGTTTAAAAATAAAAAAAAGCTTAAAAGAAAAAGTATTATTTTTATAACTCTGCAGTGTGTTTGTGTTTAAAGATGTTGCTAAAAATTCAAAATTTTTAAAAAGTATATGAGGTAAAAATGCTACAATAAGATTAAGTTAATTTATTATTGAAAAAAGAAAAGTATTTTTTATAAATCTAGTGCAGCCTAAGTGGTTCAGTGCTTATAAAGTCTGTGGCAATGTCTTAGGCCTTCCATTCACTCAGCACTCCCTCACCCGCACCCAGAGCAGCTTCCGGTTCTGCAGTCTCCATTCATGGCAAGTGCACCGGTTTTTAGAAGTGTACCATTTTTACTTTTATACGGTATTTTTACTGTACTTTTTCTATGTTTAGATATACAAATACTTACTTTGTGTCACAATTACCCGCAGTATTTGGTACAGTAATATGCCATACAGATACACAACCTAGGAACAGTGGGCTCCACACCCCTCAGGTGTGTGGTAGGCTCTACCATCTAGGTGTGCATAAATACACTCTGTGATGTTTGGTCGACCAAATCACCTACAGATGAATTTCTCAGAATGAATCCCTCTCATTAAGCAACATACGGTTGTATTTAGAATGCTGTTTGTTGTTATGTGAACATCACAGAATAAGGGATTTTTTTTCTTTTTACAGAGGAAAAAAAAAAACAATTTAGAACCCAAATTTGTCTTCCTAGGACTTTATGACTATGAGTTTCATGATTGTGTATACATATTTGCCTTTCTGTTTAGCTTTTGGATGAAGAGTCCCACTACCACTGTGCTCTGTTACTCAACCTCCCAAATTCACCGTTTACTGGGACATGGAATTTTACTTCCTGCGCTGATCGCCATTCTGTATCTCTCTGTCAGAAATATTCAGGTATCAGTTATTATCTAGATAACTATAGTACTTTATACTAATTGAGATATTCATGGTCCTGTTTTTACAAAAAGCTTATAAATGAATTGATACAAATTTATCATCATGCAGCTTAAAATTGCAGCATGGAGCACCAGATGTGGACTCAGAGGCTGAGGGGGAAGATTGCTGCAAGTTTGAGGCCAGCCTGGGCTACATAGTGAGTTGTAGGCCAGCCTGAACTACATAGCAAGACCCTGTCTCAAAAAAAAAGAAAAAAAATTGCAGCATGGATAAATTCATATTGATATTGAGGCAGATTATCTTAAATGGCATGTGATTTTTTTCAGGTATCATTGCTATACTTACATATAAAAATAAAGTACTTCAAGGAATATTTTTTTGGGTTTTTTTTTTTTTTTTTTTTTTTTTTTTCTGCTGGAGCTCAAACTCAGGGCCTTGCAATTGGTAGGAAAGCACTGTATGCTGAGCTAAATCCCCAGCCGAGAGTATGTTATTTTTTAATTTTTTTCTTTCTACTGTGGCATTTTCAGATTTTATTTTTATCTCGGCGAAAGGACAAGAAACATTTTAATCTTTTTAATTTAGTCTAGTACTGCTAAATTTAGCAATAATTTTTTAAAAAGATACAGTGCACTATAAATGGATCACTGCCTGCCCCATTATCCAAATAAAAGTAAAATGTATACTTAAAATAGGAATCATACATATTTTGAAAAATATACTTTTAGAAGATATTACATTGTTTTTCACTGATCACAATGAATTCCTAACAAATGATTAAAAAGACAATTTGTGTCATGTACTAAGAAGATTAAGTAGCTATTACGTGTATTTGAGGAGAGCTTTTTGTTAAATTAATCTTCACCCACTTGTCCCGCACATTTTAGTAACTGCCTTATTTCAGATAAGTAATGTAAAGCAGAGATTCAAATGTATCCTCCCAGTGCCTTTGTACATTTTTCTCATTGTAGTTCTCCCAGGTAAAAACTTTGTGAGGGGCACTTTTAAGTATCTTCCTGGTAAAACAGTTTAGACAAAGGAGGTATTTTGGCACTGATATGAAATGATATTCTTACTGCAGCCTTCTTCTGTTTACAGCATTTCTCCTTCATGAATCAGAGCAACTAAACGAAATTTTCTTCTGATTTTCAAAACCAAGTGTTTGAGGTCATGCATTTTACCTAACATAAACAGCAAGACATGCCTAATTCTCCCACCCAAAATCTAAAATAAATAGGTAGGCAAATAATATCTAAAGCAAATTAGTAAGGCGAGAAACCTGAAAAACTAACCAATGACCTGCAGAGTATGGGGGGTTATTGTTGTTATCATTATTGTTGTTTTCTTTTACACACAGAAGTTAAAAACAGGCGGCCCTTGCAGAATACTTCAGAGACTATAAAGTATCTAAATAACCTGTACAAAATAATCCCCAAGACACTGACCTGGCACAATGCACTAAGGGAGTGTGGAAAGCAGAACATGCACCTGGTGACCATCACGGACCCCTACCAGCAGGCGTTCCTCGCTGTGCAAGTCGTGCTCTGGAACTCTTCCTTCTGGATTGGACTCTCCAGTCAGGACGTAAGACATCAGTCTCAGCTGCCAGGGCTGAATGATGGAATATGATGTTTTTACTGTGCATAGCATCGCTCATAGACCAGAGGAAACCAGAGATCTTAGTCTTACCTCCAATATATTTCATGAATATATGGGTTTTTGGGTGTGCATTATCTTCCCCCAATTGAAAGATCTCATGTAAGTGAAGAAAAGGTTCTAGTGGCCATAAATACTTGAACACTTCTCTTTATTTATTCTAACCAAAGACTAAGCTAGAATCAAGAGCTTTCATATCTGTTTAGCCGATGAAAACATGAGAAGGCAAGAATTAAAACCTCAGATGGAGTTGGGTGTGTGGCAGTTCTCTGGACAGTGCTGAAGGGAGCTTTCCATCGCTCTCAAAATCAGCAGAGAGAAGTTAAACTGCTCTAAAAGGGGATTAGAATAGTGTTTCACATCTCAAGTCTGCTCCTGGATAGGTGTCTCGGATACTTCTCATCATTTCACAGCCTGGCCAAAGAACACAGTTATCGGTCTCCCGTGAATTCTCAGCACTGACCTACATGCATGCAGTCCAAATTAGAATTGGTGTGACACTGAGCAGGACTGTTTTTTCCTTTTCTGAGAAAGCCGTCATATTCTTCTTAGCATTGTAAGCTGTTTTATGTCTCTTCTCAGCCGTAGTATATATACCTCAACATACCAAAACAGGTCTAGGCCTGTGTCAAGAAAATGTGATTGAAGACAGTTTAGTCCTAACACAAACTCTGAATAAAACTAAAGACGGATGAGAAAAAAAATTCTCAGAAGCTCAATTAAAAGTAGCATTTAGAAATGGTTTGAAGAATAGTCTCTCTGGGCCACTGAGTTCTAAAACTTGCCACCAGATCAAGCCAGGGGGCCAGAGAGCTGCCCTGCCAGCCCTCAGCATCCGCTCCTGCACAGCCTGCCTTCTCCGTGCTTTCTCAACATTTAGTGTTCTGTGAAACCTTTCATTGTGTCTTCTGTGAAGGTAGCAATAAGTTATTACATGTCCTTGTTTTAATCAAGGAATTTTTGGAAAGAAAAGATTTGAATCTTTTGAAAGAAAAGCAATCTTGTCACTGTAGAAAAACTGTAAAATGTAGTAAATTAGAAGAAGAAAATTAAAGTCTCGTTTATTAAAGTCACTGTTTAATGGAAAGTCATTATTATTCAAGTAACTAAATATAAATGTTTAATATTTTGTTACATATCCTTCAGTGTATTTCTCTATGTGCACATATTTTAAAATAATTTTTTTTTTTTGTGGTGCCGGGAATCGAACTCAGGGCCTTGTGCTTGCAAGGCAAGCACTCTAATCACTGAGCTAAATCCCCAGCCCCTAAAATAATTTTTAAAATAATTGGAATTGTACTGTTTTGTGTATTCTTTCCCCCACTTAATGATTGTGGTCTTTTTTCTTATTCTGTTTTCAGTCTTCATCTATGGTTCTCTTCCTTTTACCATTAATTTTAACGCATATTGTGTAGCTATTTATTATGTATCTTTATAAGGTGTCCTAAATCTTTGGAACATGACAGGATATTAATAAATAGCATTTTATGTTGAAAGCAATGGGAAGACATTGAAAGATTTTGAACAATAAGAAATAGGAAGAATGTAGAATTTTTCCTTAAGGAAAATGAAACTGAATTAAGGTTTGGGAAGGAACCAAGCAGTCTGAAGATAGGGAGACTTAGTGTTTTATATACATTCATGCAGGCTTTGGTATTGGCCTGAACCAAGGCCTGTTTAAAGTACCTGAAGTGCAGCAGTTCCAAGTTGGACAAAGTCCAGAGTGTGGCTGTGGCAGTGGGTCCTTTAAGCATTCAAGATGTCCCCAAATCAGTGGAGAGCCAGGAAGCCATCAGGACATCTTAGTGAATGTCAGGAAAAAGTAAGGGCCTAAGTCCTCAGCGGACATCTGAAAGATGCAAAGATTCTGAAAGTTTCCAGTGATAAGATGGGCATAAAACCAAAGGGAATGACTAAGGAAATGAAAATATTTACTATCCCCTTCTTATAGCTTAGTGGTGCCTGAAAATGGGAAAACAACCAACCTTCCCTGTGGGTACAGAGAAGAGATTATTCCTTTGAAAAAGCCAGATTTAAACTAAGATTAACAGAAGCCAAGAATTCAATAAAGAGATATTTTATAGTCTTGAGAGACTGCATATTCAGTGAAGAAATTGAGGGTGTGGAAGGATTTATCAGTGATAGAATGCAAGTTCCAAAGGCCCAGAGACAGGGAGTGGTGGCAAGTGCAGCTCAAGAGAAGGAATCCAGGACAGGACAGATCATACTGCAGCAAAAATCACGCCTCCAAAGGGCCACATTTGAGGCTGTGATGACTTAGGCATTAATTCATACAAGTTTGCAACTGGAACTCTGGTCAAGAACAGTTCAGGATAAAACAGCTAGTGGTGTTTGCTGATTATGATTCTCTAAAGAGCTTGTGTGTGACCTTTGTCAGTGTTCCAAATAAACTAGTGATGAAGATTACCTGGGGGCTCAAGAAAGTGTAGTTCAGTGGTTCCATTAGGCCAAAACTGGTTATGTAAGGCTTTCTGGTGGCACAGTGGGGAAGTTCAGACAAGCCTGTACCCCACAACCCATCCCCTGAACTTCTATGTCTGCTCTGCAAATCGTCTCTCAAGATAAGGGGATGGTCAGGCCCTTATCAGAGTATAAAAACGTGTTCACTCATTTCTAGGGGCTGGGGGTGTACCTCAGTGGTAGAGTGCTTCCTTAGCAGGTAGGAGACCCTAGATTAAATCCTCAACACTACCAAAACAAATGGTTTTTTGCCAAATGCAGAATACCTTTGTAATCCCAGCTATCTGGGAGGCTGAGGTGGGAGGATCACTTGAACCCAGAAATTCGAGGCCACCTTGGGTAACATAGTGAGACCCTGTCTCAGAACAACAACAAAATAGATGTTTGTAGCATATGATGAAATATAGTAAAGGAGGAAGCTTCATCCCAAAGACAAATGTCAAAACAAGGATGAGTTTTCCCACAAGGCCTAAGGAGTTAAGAAGGAAGCTAGCATTATATATCTCTTTGTGCCGGCTAGCCACTGGGTTATGTTTTACTCATAGCCATCATTGTCATCATTGTGCCACACCTTTTAACAGATGAAGGAATGGGAACTTGAAGAGGTAGCTCATGAGTCAAAAGCAAGTAAGCAATTGCACGAGGATTCAAAACCAGATATGCTTAGCTCTGAAGCCCATGTTCTTTCCACTACTCTATGGTCTCCAGTTTAATCGGTGTTTACAGTGATTCTCACTCCATCTTAGCTTTCTGGTTTCCAGCATATGCAGTTCCAATGGTGTGTGAGGCAGCAAAGTACAGGATTAGAACACAGACTCCAGAGACTGATGGCCTGAATTAGAGTTCCAGAACTGCAGTTTATATTTTGTGTGATCTTTCCTTATCTGTAAAATAGGGATAATCATAGAGCTTCTCTCAAACTGTTGCTATGAGGATTAAATAAGTCAATATTCACAAAGCACTTAAGACATTATGTAACACATAGTGTTATGTATGTATGTTAAATATGAAATAAAATTAAAAGTCTTTGGAGTGACCACATGTGTTAAAATAATAAAAAGGGGATAACATGAGTATTGCCACTTGAGATGTATTTCTGTTCCCTACAGGATGAACGCAACTTCGGTTGGTCAGATGGAAAACGTCTTCATTTTAGTCGCTGGGCTGAAAGTAATGAACAACTTGAAGACTGTGTGATATTAGACACTGACGGATTCTGGAAAACAGCTGATTGCAATGATAATCAACCAGGTGCTATTTGTTACTATCCAGGAAGTACGTGAATTTCAAATATTTTAATTTTTAAATTATCAATCTCATAAGAATTTTAAGGCAGTGATTTTATAAAATCTGATTTTACAATTATGAGGAAATACAGCCAATTATGAGGAAATTATTGCCATGTTCTTTTTGCAAGAAAATTTGTTGCAAAAATTTGCATTCAAGTAGAATTATTAAATATTTTGCCATTAATTTTATTTTAGACATATTTACCTTTTTATATCAGCTGAAAACATTGACTTTTTTCATTTTTTCTTTTTTTTCTTTTTCTTTTCTTTTTTTTTTTTTTTGGTGCCAGGGATCGAACTCAAGGCCTTGTGCTTACAAGGCAAGCACTCTGACCACTGAGCTAAATCCTTAGCCCCTTCATTTTTATTTTTATTAGTACATGTTTGCAGTACATAAGGTTTACATTCCTTGTGTGAAGTTGGTACATGTATATAGGACATCTTAATTCCTTTTTCCATCCCCTTTCCTCCCCTCTTTCTTCCTCCCTCCATCTCTTGATCTCCCTCTCATTTGAAAAAGATCATCTTCCTACTTCTTATCATCTATTTTTCATTTTGCTTTTTATTTATAATTTGCATTTCTCATATAAGAGAAACCACATGATATATAAGCTTGTGTGTCTGATTTATTTAATATGGTCTCAAGGTACATCCATTTTCCTACAGATGACTCAGATTTATCTTTGTTTATGGCAGAGTAGTACTCTGTTGTGTATAAACACCACATTTTCTTTTTTCTTTATTAGTACTTGTTTGCAGTACCTAACGATTGCATTTATATGGTGAGTTTGTACATGTACATGACACATCTCGATTCTTTTTCCATCCCCTTCCATCCCCTCCAACTCTTATTCTCCTTCCTATTTGCAAAAGCTCTATTTCCGTTTTTTTCTTCAACTTTTTTTTAATCCCTTTTCCTTCCTTCTTTCCCCCCTCCTTCTATCTCTTGTGGCCTTTTACACAGCAAAAAGATCTACTTCCTATCATCTGTCTTTTATTTTGCTTTTTTTTTTTAAATAATTTTGGGTTTCTCATTGATTGGCATTTAAAGTCCCATTGTAACTCAGCCTCCTTTTGCATATACAATGTATTTAGATTGTCTCAGAAAACTTATTTTTGTGGGAATTTTTTCATAATTCTTAACATCAACAACTAATATCACTTTTGTGCACCTCTGTTAAGACTCAGTTCCCTGCAAGTTATAGCAACAGCCTTAATTCAACTAATGCCAACTGGGAAATTTAGACCTCCCCCCCAAAGAGGCATAGAGCCATGCTTCCTGGGGACAGAAACCAGGAGCCTGGACCTGCACCCTGCCACTTGTCACTTCTATTTCTGTCTGTGTATCTGTACCCTGCTCTTTGTGTGCTTTCTGCTTCTCTGCACATAGTGGAATGTGGTGGCTCTGCAACTTTCACTTTACATTCTAACGGGAGATGAGTTAATGGTTTCCAAATTCCACTTTTGACATCTTTAGACTCTGATGGATTCAGCCTGAGTCAGATATGCAATCTCTAGCTCAGTCAAAGAAAGATGGTCTTTCAACCATCGGGACCCATATTTGTGAGTTTGTGATGGAGAGAGCACACTACCTCACTGACAGAGGGATTGGTTGTGAGGTGCAGAGATACTGAATGATCGTTAGAGCTACATATTAAGTCAGTTTGACTCATTTTGAGTAATGCATATCTATATTTGTGTCATCTTGAATATACAGCCTTTTTGTAAAATGAAAAAGAAGCAGCTTTTCCAGAGGCCACATTATAAATGATGTTTCTGTTTGATTTGGTTAAAGTAATAACTTAGAACATCATGTATTCCATTAAAATATTCCTTTAAAGTTAGAGATGTCAGTAAGCAGAAATTCAAAAATAAATTCTCAAAGTTATAATTAGATGCCTGTTATTAATAAGTGTGTTTGTATAGTTTCTCTGAGGTGGCACCTGTACTTGACATTTGATAATTCACGAAGGCAGAAACTGTGTTTCACCTAAAAGCACCTCCTTTTTTTACATTTTTGTACTCCACAGCAGGGCTAAGAAAATGGTTATAGTTTCTTCCCTATAAAAAGTGAGCTTCCTATGTGCTATATTTGAGCATAAACAGAGAAGAAGCATTAACATGCTATTATTTCTAGGCTTCCTAAATATTTCCTATACATTCAGGCTAATGACTTTGAGCAGGAGTTAACATTGTATCTCAAATTAGAATTCTTAACTGTCAACTCTTTTTCTAGATCAGACTGAGATCAAACCAGTTGACAGTGTCAAATGTCCATCTCCTGCTCTAAATACCCAATGGATACCATTTCAGAACTCTTGCTACAATTTCATGTTAACAAAGAATAGACATACAGCAATGATACAGGATGAAGTTCATTCCAAATGCCAGAAACTGAGTAAGTATATTCTACTCTCATCATATATTGAGTCGTGCTAATTCTTCTAAAAAGTCACGTGTGTTATATTTCTAATTAGCACTAGTAACTAAATATCGAAAGGATTTAGCTCCTAATTTCTACATTATCAATTATAGTGTATTAAAATATGTGATTAGTTAAAATGGAAAGTACATGAGTAACTTCTTTATTCACCCACTTGAGAACTAGTCTGTCTTCATGTGTGTAAACAAGATGGGTTCTTGTTTAAAAGGAAAAGAAATTACACTGAAAAGCAGAGAACTGGACTTTAAGCAAGGTAGACTAAGAGCAAAGTGGAAATTGGTTAGTTTGAGTAGTTAAAACATCGCTACACAGCAGCAGTGTAGTGTGTTACAAGAAGTACACATTTCATGCTTTCGGCTCTCTAAACTGGAGGTATTTCCAGTGAATTCCGCTTTGGATTCGTGACTTTTGAACAGTGGAATTAGTGGAACTGTCAACTTTGTGGAAAGTTCCTACGGAAAACATCAAACCATTATTCTCTAACGTGTGTTCTATACTTTAATACTGGCCTCTATGAACTGCTTTAACTTTGTTTAAACCAATGTTTGCAAATATTTTAACAATGCAGACCTTTTCTGAGAAACCCTCATGTTAATTTCCTGAGAAACACATTTTGAAAAATCTTAAACTTGTTTAACCCTCATGGTGACCTCTAAGGAAAAGGAAGGTGTGCCCTATAGCTCACCCAACAGCGTTTTTAATTACAGAGAAGTCTTTGACAATGTATCATTAATATAGGTGGATTTATGCCACCTGACAATGAACTTTAAATGGGAAAAGTAAAGTGAATTTATGTTTTAAATTGTCTACTTAGTTACTACTTTTCCATTACACTGTAAGACCAAATTTAACATCAGAATATTTGAAAATTTCTTATCCTATTTTGTACAATAAGATAGTTTAAATTTACAGGTCTGTTTTTCCAGTAGTAAGTTTTGAAAAATATTAAGCTGGGAAAGAACATTTTCTAAATCATATCAAACAGAATAAAGTGTTCTGCATAAGTAATTATTAAATTATTGACTATTTTTCATTCATTAGATTCAAGATCACATATTCTGAGCATTCGAGATGAAAAAGAGAATGAATTTGTTCTTGAACAACTTCTGCGCTTCAATTTTATGGCTTCGTGGGTCATGTTAGGGATAACTTATGAAAGTAAGTTGTAAATATGCCAGTTTTCTGTTTTATTATTACTTCACTGTAACCTATTTAGCTACGGAACTACAGTTCTTCAAAGTATATCAGTATACAAAAGTATAATCATATAGGGGCTAGGAGTGTAGCTCAGTGGTGGAACCCTTGCCTGGCACCCCAGAACTAGAAAAAAAGAATATAATCATGTCCCTAACTTACATACATACAGGACAGTTTTTATACCTCTGCCAATGTTATTATTATACCTTTACCACCAACCTTAGGGTTAAATGGAGAAAAATCATTCCTTTTCCCCAGTCTTCCTTCTAGCAAATCAAGACTAACTAGAAATGACCACACTCCCATGCAAGTCTCCAGTACTTACTTTATATCCTTACTAACTATGTAGAATGAATGAGAACTGAATCACTCTTCTGTTAATGTTGTACCTAAGGATTTATAACATTGTTTTAAGGTGTGCATGTGGTAAGCAACATAAAAATGAGACTCCTGGTCTGATAGTGGGATATGAAATTTGGACTAACTACCACAAATACAAAATATCATTGATAAGGATTTGGAGGGTGTTGGATTTTTGTTGGTTTTTTTGAGACAGGGTCTCACTGTCTAGTTCAGGCAGGCCTTGAACTCACTATGTTCCCCAGGCTGCCCTTGAATTTATGTCAGTCCTCCTGCCTCAGCCTCCCAAATGCTGGAATTATAGGCATGTGCTACCAGGTCTGGCGATATGAAATCTTTAAAACGCCAATTCTGACAAGGGGGTGGGGGGAAGAGCATACTCAGAGATGTCATGAAAACCATATAAATTTTGAAATTAAAAAAAATCTGTCATGAAAAGCATTTCATGCTTTGATGGGCATAAACCACGAAAAGCACATTTTCCCTTAAATGAGTTTAATAAGGGAATTAGACAATGAGACAGAGGTAGAGTAGTAAAGAAACTAAGTTAGTATACTCAAGTCTGACCATTTTAAAATAGGCTTGTTATTTGCTGTATAACCTGTTTCTTATATTGCCGAGGTTTTCCCTAAATGTTTACTGCTTGCAGGTGAGTATGAAGATTAACCTGTTAAGCAACAGGTGAAACTTGGGTTCCCTCGTGAAGATGATTTCATTATAGTAAGACTTGGTTAGCCCAAGTCCTTTCTTCAATTGCACTAAATTAGGAGTAGAGGGGAAAAAGTTACTACTTTTAGTTGCTTCAAAATACTTACAGAATATTTAATTCTGTACAGCGCCTGTACAAAGAATTTTGTTTTCGAAAACCTTCTGACTTTTCAACAGTAGGGCCATAAATAAAAATTACTAAGACAACATGGGAACCAAGAGATACTTCAAGCCACTTTTTAAAAATGAACTTTACTTAAAGCTACCTTAGAAATATACCACTGCATGTTGCAGTGGTCAAAAAACAGATAACTTTCAAGTCTGAGTAAAGGAAAAAGGACTTGGGAAACAAGGTGACACAAAACAGCAAGTAAAAACAATTGCAGTCAGGAGCATAATCCCAGCTCTCTGGGAGACTGAGGCACAGCAAGTAACAGCCCAGCTTGAGCAACTTAGTGACTTAAGAGACCCTGTCTCAAAATAAAAATTAAAAGGGCCGGGGATGTAGCTCAGTGTGAAGGTCCTGGGTTCAATCTCCAGTAGAGAAGGGGACTAGCGGGTGGCAAGTCACTTGCACAGGATTTCTAGAGTGTCATTGGTGCAGGCAGATGTTTAGGTGTATGGCCTTGGGAGATGGTAATCAGCGAAAAGTGGAAATAGCCAGGACAACAGCTGGTGTGTGCAGGTAGTGACGACATCACTGCTCATATAGACTGATAATTTTAGTAAGCCCAGCAACTTTTTTGAATGTGTTTTTGAGATGTATTCCTATGTCATACAGTTCAGCCATTCAAAGTGTACAATTTAATGGCTTTTAGTATAGTCATGGAGTTGTGCAACCATCAGTATGCCCAAAAAGAAATATGGTATCCATTAACATTTTTCCCACCAGTCTTTCAGCCTTCAGCAACCACTAATCTACTTCTCTACAAATTGCCTGTTCTAGACATTTTATTTAAATGAGATCATACGATATTGTGATTTTTTTTCACCAAGAACATGTATTGGTACAATGTACATATAATGGTTACATTCATCACATTATTTTGTACCTGTACATGATGCATCTTGGTTCTCCCCCCCTTCCCCGCCCCTCCCCTCTATTCCCTTCCCTATTTACAGCAGGTACATTCACATTTCTCCATTATTGTGATTTTTTTGTGACTGGTTTCTTCTGCTTAGAAAAAAGCTTTCAAGGTTTATCTATATTGTAGCATGTATCAGTACATCATTATGTAGTGTGGCTGAGTTATATTCCATTTTATGGATATACCACATTTTATTTATACATTCGTCAGTTGGTGGACAGGTTGTTTTCACACTTTTAGTTATATGTACATGTTTTTGTGTAGACATATGTTTCCATTTCTCTTGTGTATTCGTATTGGGTATACAAGCTCCTGTGGAATTGCTGAATCTTTTCACCCTTTGAAGAACTGCCAGATTGTTTTCCAAAGCATCCATACATTTTTCATTTCTGCTACCAGTGTGAGAGAGTTTTTATTTCTCCGTATCTATGCCAACTTTTGTTTTTAATTGTCTTTCTTATATAATCACCATTCAAATGAGTGCTAAGTGATAGCTCATAGAGGTTTATATTGTATTTCCCTGATGGCTAATGATGTTAAGCATCTTTTCATGTGCTTATTGATTACTTGTATATCCTCTTTGAAGAAATCTCCGTTTAGATCTTTTGCCCATTTTTTAGTTGAACTATTTGTCGTTTTTATTGTTAAGTTGTAAGCATTCTTTATTCTAGATATAAAACCCTTGTCAAATGAATGAATTGCTAATATTTTCTCCCATCACTTTCCTGGTAGCATAAAGGTTTTTCATTCTCATTAAGTATTTATTTTTTGCCTCTTGTGTCTCTAAGAAGGATTTGTGTACTACAGGGTCATGAAAACTTTCTCCTGTGTTTTCTTCTAAGCGTTTTATAGTTTTAGCTCTGAAAGGCTTTGCCTGCCACAAGGTCATAAAGACTTACTCTTGTGTTTTCTTCTAAGAGTTTTATAGTTTTAGTGCTCACATCTAGGTCTGTGGTCTGTTTTGAATTAATTTTTATGAACAGTGATAACAAAGGGCTCAACTTTATTTTTTGCATGTAGATGTCCAGTTGTTTGGCATTACTTATTGAGAAGATGATTGTTTTTTGGAGGGGTGCTGGGGATTGAACTCAGGGCCTTGCACTTGCTAGGCAAGCACTCTACCACTGAGCTAAATCCCCAACCCCAAGAAGACTATTCTTTCCACATTGAATATGCTTGTCATCTTTCTTAACATAAAGTTAACCATCTCACTAATTGAATAATATATCAATGATTTTTTATAAAATAGTTATGTTCATTTCCATTGCAATTAAACATATATGTAGGAGAAATGGATATTTGATGGAAAATAACAAAATATTAAATTATTGAAGGATGGAATTACATGTAAATGTTTACTCTCATGTTAGTAATTTATATTTTCCTAATTAAAAATAAATGCAGTTTACTGATATAATCATAAAAATTTTAAAGAGATACACATAATCATATAACCATTTAGAAGGTAGGCAAAGAAGGAAAAAAATTAGTCATTTGAAATATTAACCTTGTACCTATAATGCTTAATTTAATCTCTAAGCATAGAAAACATGCATTTCTTCTTTAGATAATTCCCTGATGTGGTTTGATAAAACCATGCTGTCATATACACAGTGGCGAGCAGGAAGACCATCTGTAAAAAATGGCAAGTTTTTGGCTGGTTTGAGTACTGATGGCTTCTGGGATATTCAGACCTTTAACGTTATTGACGAAATACTTCCTTTTTACCAGCAAAGCATTCTTGCTTGTAAAATTGAAATGGGTAAGTATGTGGAGGTGGAGTTCCAACTCCAGGGAAGAAGAATGCTAGGCCATTAGCTCCACTAGTGGGATTATGCAGTTGTGTTTTTTGAGTGCTTCCTCTGTATTCAGTTCCATGTGAGGTGCTGCAGAGGCTACATAGGAAGAAAAGGCTGGGGAGACAGCATAACTTCCTTATCAAATGTAGCTTAGTCTTAGATTATTTGATACAGATGAAAGTGATCAGTGAAATCAGGGAAAGCCTTCAGGAGGAGGTGACACTTGTTGGGACTTTGACAGATGGATAGAATTTTTATAAGAAAATTTGTTTGTGTAGAATTTTGACATTCCAGACAAAATGAATGCCTTTCAACCTTGCCTAATGCTTGAATTAATCTATTTTAAAGTGCAAGTTACATTTAAAACTTCCACAGTTTAAGAACTACTATCTCTACCACCCTTCTCTAAGCCTTCTGCTGACACACAGCCCATCATGATGGCATCCTGGCTGATCATCTTCCTTCACGATGCTTCAGAATAGTGTCCTAAAGCCCATTTGTATCAACACTCTGCAGGGATTCCTCATTATTGATTATGCTGAGTCATTTATTAAGCATCTTTTTCTCAGGGGGACTGATCTCTTAACTGTCCTCTGCATGGATTCTGTCTAGCCTCATATTTGTTCCTTTATTTATGTTCTCTTCCTGCCAAGAAGCTTTCCATCTTAAATAAAAATTTTGTTTTAGAATTGCTTTACATTTACAGAACAGTTGCACAGATAGTATGGAGTTCCTTTATCTCCCACCACCACTGTTTGCACTGTTGTTGACACCATCCATTATTGTGGTACATTTGTCACTAAGAAACCCATGTAAGAAAAATACCTTATTATTAACTAAAATTCATCCATTTTTCATATTTCCTTAGTTTTATCTAATATCCTTTTGCTATCCAGAATTCCATCCAGGATACTGCATTATATTCAGTCATAAGCTCTTCTTGGCTGTGATGTTTCTTCAGAATTTTCTCGTTTTTTAATGATACTGACAGTTTTGAAGCAGGTATTTTGTAGAGTATCACTCACTTTTCATCAGTTGGGATTCTGCACAGATTTATCTTTTCTTGCCAAATTAAAATATATTCATTCATTTATTAATATCCTCAATCATTGTGGTTTTGTTTTTTGATTGTTTTTGGCACTTCTTACTCTTCTTTTTATTCTTAATTTCATCTATTCTTCTAATTCTCATGTGAATTCATGGTTATCTGTTTTATACTTTGAATTATTAGCCAAAAACCACATTCCTTAATATTTTGCTCAACTCATTCCAGCTTTGGCCATTGCAAGCACTTTCCTTTGGCTCAAAGTCCCTTTGGAAGAGCCTCATCATTGTGGTTTCGTTGTTTATTTATTTGTTTTCAGCACTTCCTTACTTTCTGGATAACTTCTCTTTCCCCTAACCCTCCAGATCTGGTAGTTCTTTTTTTTTTTTTGGTGCTGGGGATCAAACTCAGGGCCTTGAGCTTGCTAGGCAACAGATCTAGTATTTCAAGCAAAATTCCTAACTCTACTCTTATAATGCAGATAAATCTCTCCATCATAATTAGTCTCACAAATCTTATTGGGGAACAGTTTTGCTATCATTTCAGGTATTTTTGTTTTCTGGCTCCAACTATTATATGCACTTCTTAAGTAAAGACTATGTTTCTGCTTTTTTTAAATCAACCAGACAAGTATAATATTTAAGAGCTTATTATATGTGCTGTGGCAATAAGAAAAATAAAATATGCATTTGATCTCTCATGAATAATAAAATCAGTTTTATTCAATTTTTTAAATGATTTTGTCATTTTATCCAAAATGTGTATTTAAAATACTTAGTAAATTTAACGACTAACACTTTTTAAATGTTATAGTTGACTATGAGGAAGAATATAATACTACACTGCCACAGTTTATTCCATATGAAGATGGTGTTTATAATGTTATTCAGAAAAAGATAACATGGTATGAAGCATTAAACAAATGTTCTCAAAGTGGAGGTCATTTGGCGAGTGTTCATAACCAAAATGGGCAGCTCTTTCTGGAAGATATTGTAAAGCGTGATGGATTTCCACTATGGGTTGGACTGTCAAGTCATGATGTAAGTCTTGCTTTGTTTTTATAAATTTTCCAAATTTGTTTGTTACTTTGAGAGTTGGAAATTGGAGCGTAAAATACTAACCCAAAGTACAATGTCAGTCCTAAGTTCTGTTTGCAAAGCATGGTGTTTTCTTACCATTAACAACATGGTACAAATAAAAACTGACCTTTTTTGCTTTGTTTTGGCTTTTTTTGTGTGTGGGGGCCTGCTGGGGATAGAATTCAGGGCCTTGCGCTTGTTAGGCAAGTGCTGTAACACTGAGCTAAATCCCCAATTTGTATTTGTAGAATGTAGATGTAAAATGGAAATAACCATGCCATCCTGTAGGCCTAGTGGATTAATATCTCAACAGCAACTCTGCAACCTATTTGGAGTGCACCAATTGTAACACTAGTGTAAAGGAAATAGAATCAGGAAAATCTTAGTTTCAATACTAAAACAGCTCTTCTATTTATCTGCTAGGGTAACTTTTGCATCTCTGTTTCTTCGTCTATAAAATCAGGGTAGTAATAGTTTCATTGGAAATTTTAACACAAAAATTTATGTAATTTGCCAACTAAAATTCTTAACATGATTAGGACTTATAAACATGCATTTTCTTCCCACTTTTCCCCATAGAAATTAGCACTACTTAAGATTAATCTACTGATAAACACATCTTCTGTGCCACTATTTGAATCCTATTAATCAGTATATGTATGTACTTAAAATAATGTCTGATTCACAAAGATAGTCATCTATGAGATTAAAGTTGTAGAATAAAATGGAGGAAATAAAAGAAAGAAATGGTGTCAAGTTAAGATTGACTCAAGGAACAATCAAAAGTAGTCTTTCCATTTTGAGTTTCTTGGGAAGTGTTTTCTAGGGCCCTTCTTGCTTGAGGCCGAGCTAATGTCAAAAACATAGCCAGACACCCAAACCATAAAACTATAAAATCTAGAAAACAATATTCAGAACAATATGAATGTTAGGATTGTAAGTCTGTAATTGTGATAAATGAAAGCCATTTATTTGCGTGTCACTTAACCTATTAGATGAACTTACCCTTTCAAAAAAATTGAGAGTATAGCAATTCTGACTCTGACTTTAAAGTCCTACTTAAATAGTGTCAGAGTGAAAGTCCCAAACCAGTGCCTCAAAAGTAAACCTCTGATTTCACAGATAGGTTCAGAGCTACAGTATTTGCAAGCAAATAATCAACCCTCAGTCCCAGTGTTTCTTAAAATATGTATATTGTTCTTCATGTTCTTTTTTGAAGTCATATATCTGAGCTCAGGTTATCTCCATTGTTTTTAAACAGGGAAGTGAATCAAGTTTCGAATGGTCTGATGGCAGTGCACTTGACTACATCCCCTCTAAAAGCCAAAAATCTCCTGGAAATTGTGTGGTTTTGGATCCAAAAGGAATTTGGAAACGTGAAAAATGCAACTCTGTGAAGGATGGTGCTATCTGTTATAAATCTACAAAATGTAAGGCTTGATTTAAAATAATTATGAATTTACTAAAATATGATATTTGCACTTGGCTACATACTCTGAAATTTTTATAGTTCTTAAATAAGGCTTATCCACAAATTCTATCAAAATAATTTCACACTTTGTAAATAGAAACAAGTGTGATATATCCTTTCAGGTAATTTGTTCCCAAAGACTTTCAGTCCTAATATCAGGTAGGTAATTTTACTCTATAAACTGTGAATTCTCATTGCACGTAGCAGTGTTTTCAAAAGCTGACATGCAATCAAGCTTTTAAAGCTTTGAGATCCTTTAAAGTTGCAATAGAGGAGTGACTTCAGTTTTTAGGCACAGAAAATAAATGGAATTTTTTTTAAAAGCAGTGGAAATACATGAGGATGTGGAGAAAATAAACACATACTGCTGGTAGGAAGGTGAAATAGTGTAGCCACTGTGGAAAATTGTATAGTGATTCCTCAAAACTTAAATATATGATTACAGTTCCACATGAGTCAGCAAATTCACTTCCAGATATATATTCAAATGAATTAAAAACTAGGATTCAAGGTAGGTACAGTTTCACATGCCATTATCCCAGCTACTTGGTGGGGGATGAGGCAGGAGGATTGCAAGTTCACAGTTCAAGTCCAACCTGGACAACGTAGCAGACCCTGTCTAAAAAAAAAAAAAAAAAAAAAACAAAAAAAAACCCAAGGACCCAAAAAGGTATTTGTAGAACATGTTCATAGCAATTTAATTCATAAATAAGCAAAAGATGAAAGCAACCCAAAAGATGAAAGCAATCCCTAGCTGAATGGATAAGCAAAATGTTGTGTACACATACACACACAGAGGAATATTATTCAACCATAAAAACACACACTACAGTGCTACAACGCGTACTGTGCATGCTACAGTGTGGCTGAACCTTGAAGACATTATGCTCAGAAACAGCTGATCACAAAAGGACAAATACTGTATGATTCCACTTATATGAGGTTCCTAGAGTTCCTAAATTCATAGAGGCAGAAAGTAGAATGGTGGTTAACAGGTTCTATAGGGAGTGGGGTTTGAGGTGTTACTTTTTTTTTTTTTTTTGGTAAAACTTTTTCTGAAATTTCTTATTAGTACATTAGTACATTAGTACATTAGTACATCTTATTAGCAATTCATACAGTTTACAGTTATTTTGAGAGTGGTTACATGGACCTATTACAGCTTTTTTCTTTCTTCCTAATCCCCTTCTTCTTCCTCCTCTTTCCCCTCCACAACCAGTTCCCCTATCCCTCTTTTCATACTTGTTGATATTATTTGTCTTAGCTCATGTTATGGCATCTAGTGTTTACATTATTTGGGGTTTTTAGGTTCCTGACATGGCACATCTTTATTCTTCTTACTTCTTCTCGTCCTTTTCACCCCTTGCCCCTGTTCCCTTGGATCACTTCGCTATTCCAAGAGGTCTGTCTCCTGTCCCTTTCTATCCATCCTATATCATTTCTTTGCTTATACTTTGCCTCACTCAGATGAGAGATGCCATATGGTATTTAAACTTGTGTGTCTGATTTATTTCACTCAATACTATATTTTCTAGGTGCATCCATTTTCCTATAAATGTCTCAAATTTGTCATTCTTTATAGCTAAGTAGTATTCCACTACGTATACATAGCGCATTTTTTTTTTAATCCAGTCATCTGTTGGTGAGTGTACAGTCTGCCTCCAGGACTTAGCTGTTAAAAATTGTACTGCTATAAACATTTGTATGCAAATATCACTGTAGTATAATGACTTAAACTCTTTGGGGAAAATACCTAGCAGGTGGATAGCTGGGTCCTTATGGAATTTCTAATTTCAGTTCTTTAAGAAATCTTCTTACTGATTTCCATAATGGTTGTACTGGTTTAAATTCCCACCAACAATGAAGGAGAGTTCCTTTTTCACCACATCCACGCCAGCATTTGTTATTCCTTGATTTCCTAGTGATTGCCATTCTTTCTGGAGTAAGATGGAATCTTAGGGTTGTTTTAATTTGCATTTCTCTAATGGTCAGAGATGTTGACCATTTTTTCATTTATTTTTTGACCATTTGTATTTCTTCCTCTGTGAAGTATATGTTCATTTCTCTTGCCCATTTCTTGACCAAGTCTTTAATTTTAGGATTTTAGGTGGCTTAATTTTTTTTTTTTTAGTTCTTTGTATATTCTAGATACTAGTTTTCTGTCTGAAGAATAGCTGGCAAAATTTTTTCCATTCTGTAAGTTGTCTCTTCACCCTACTGATTGATTCTTTTGCTGTTCAGAAGCTTTTCAGTCTGATAAAATCCCATTTGTTGATTTTTGCCGCTATTTCTTGTGTAATTGATGTTCTGTTTAGAAAATCCTTTCCTACACCTATGTCTTCAAGTTCCTTACCTATGTTATCTTCCAGAAAGTTTAATGTTTGTGTTTTAATGTTTAGATATTTGATCCATTTTGATTTTAATTTAATATATGGTGAGAGATAAGGGTCCAGTTTCATTCTTCTGCAAACACATAATCAGTTTCCCCAACATGGGTACAGAATTTCAGTTGTGCAAGATGAAAAAGTTCTAGTGCTAGATAGTAGTAATTATTGCCAATGAACTATACACTCAAAAGAGGTTAACATGTTAAATTTTATGTGATGTGTATTTTACCACAGTACCAAAAAAAATTAGATCTTCTTGGACAGGAATATAGCAAACTTACCACACTACAGCCCCTTGTTCTTTAAAAAAAAAAAAAAAAAGCAAGATTTGGAAGCAAAACTTCCTGAGGAATAGGAAGGACAAAGAATGTGTACAACCTAAGGCAGCCCAGCTGCAGATAATACTAGAAACAAATAGACTTTAAAGACAAGTTGTTATCGCCGCTTGATTCCAATGTGAGAAGAATTTTTTTTAAAAAAGAGCATTCAGAAAAGTCCACGACTCCTGGGGATGCCATTGTGGCCAGTGGTTCAGCGTGCTTTGCATCTAATGAAGCTACACATTGTTAAGCCCAGCACAACAATGGAGAGTCTACAGTATTCCTTTGGCTAACCAACTATTTTCACAATGTGGTAGAAGCAATAACTTGCTAGTAACATCTCCTTGCATCACAGCCTCAATGAGGAGTTGTCAGAGTTTTATAGACTTTACAAAGAAATTTGGCAAACTAGTTTTGATCAGCAGCAGCTGGGAAACTTACCTAGGGCTCTCGCTGTTGAGCTGAAAAAAGACTTAGATCTCAAACTGATAGCATTGGGGAGTAATAAAAGACAAAAGGCAGTCAAAATAATTGAAGTTCAAAAAGATCAAGCCTGTCTTCTAACAGAAGAAAGAGAAGCAGAGGAAGTCAGCATCAGCAAAAGCCTCTTGATGAAGAAAGAAACAGAAGCAGCCATTTTTCTGGAACAATAGAGACTACAAATAAGAGATATTCTACCACACCGAGACCTGGAGAAAAATCAGAAAGATCTTTCAGTTACTGGGGGAGGTGCAGACCACACGCACAGCAACAGTCTGGGTTGAGATTACCGACTGGGACTAGGTCAGATAATTGACTAGATACTCTGTATGTCACCCGTGGGATGCTGACAATTTACCAGTCTCATATGCTCCTGTCTCATACACTCTTCTATTGGGATTAATTATAGGCATTAAGGTGCACTACCTTCATTACATGGGTTTATCATGTTACTTAGCACAATTAAAAATCAGTTTAAATGGAAACTTTTTCTGTCTTTTTAAGAGCTAAGAAGCCACACCTTTTTTTTTTTTTTTAACGAGATTTTGCTATACCAATATATTATGCTTTGTAAACCAAATTATTAAGATTTTACTTACGGGTGTAATTTCTAAAAATGATTTCTTGTATGTGTAGGTAAACTTAGGTTTATGTTATCAAAATAAAAAGGAATCCAAGGAGGTATGAGGGGAGATGAGAGGGGGAGGGAAGAGGAAGTAAAAAGAATCAAGATGTGATGTGTGTATTTACTATGTATTGCAAACACAGACTAATAAATTGGGGAGGAATCCATGGAAAGGAAGATTTTTAAAAATTACTTTAGAGTAGTTTCAGACCTACCCAACGTATATTTGCTTCTTTTCTGTCTGTCTTTCTAATTGTTTTTATTTTAGTTTAAATCTATATTAGAGGGCTAAGTACTTTCCTCTTCTACTGTTTTCAAGTTTTAAAAAATCATATTCCTGAAAGCTAACTGGAATGTGTATTCACGGAGGATGGCCTGTGGCTTTCTCTGGTGTGTTTATTCAGTTGTACTTGTTATACACAAAAGCAAGAGTTTCAGACAGGGACATTTAATGTTATTTAGAAAGACAGTCACTGTTTCGTGCATTATTACAGCTTGTCTAACATTTTCCCAGCTAAAGAGCTATCCCTGCGTACATATTCATCAAGATGTCCAGCAGCAAAAGAAAACAGGTCGCAGTGGGTCCAGTATGGTCATCACTGTTACACGACTGACCGGGCGCTGCATAGTTTCTCGGAGGCCAAACAACTGTGTCAGGAACTTGGTGAGTTAAAATGTGTTGATTTTCTTTGACTTGATAATTTAATTCTTAGAAATTTTTCTTAAGCGAATAATTTTACATGTTTATATTTTGGAAAATATTTTAAAATACTTGCCATTTTATAATAGCATTATAACCTAATTGCCTGCAGTAGGGAAATGGTAGGGAATTTATGAAGTAAGTGCTCAGTGGAAAATTGAAATAGCTCATTAAAAATTATCAGTGTAAGAATAAGTACCTGGGAAGTAAAAGTGGGAAGAAGTGGGATTTAAAAATGCTAAGTAAGGTGTTGAAAAGTGATGACAAATGAAAGAGTTTTAAACAGAGCCAGGTATGCTCAGATAAAAAAGTTAAGAGGCAAAATTTTTATAAATTTGCTAAGTAGTAAATAAAAAATTATAGGCTGTCCACTAATTATTAACAAATTAAGCTTAGTCTGACCAGAACAACAAAATCAAGGAAGCATGAGTTGTGCATCCGTTCTGAATAGGATTGCCCCACATCCTCGGAGCACCATAAGGTACAGGACTTTGTCTTCAGATTTAGCCATTTGAGAAAGAGCAACAATGACTGGCTCACGCCTGTGCTACATTCAGCCTACAGTCAAAATGTAAAATGACTTCAGGAGAAACTACTTAGAGTATTTCCAAGACCCAAACTATTTACCTGTATGTCTGGGTAGCACTTTTGTCAGGCAAATGGCATTTAGCTCAGTTATTTTGGTAACACTTGTGAAGACACTTAACTGGTTAAAAAGTCTCCTAGTTATTACTTAACTGCATAATGAGGATCTTAATGTGGGAACCATTGTGCATTACACATTTATTTACATGATGGAAATTATTATAAGCTGTGTATATATTCTGAAAGAAACCTCTTCCTCCTGAGAGAGAAAATAAAAAAGATTTACTATAAAGTGTGTGGGTTACGTATTTAAACTCTCGATGCCAATGGTACAAGTTCAAATTACAACTCTGACAAATACCAGTTAAGGATTTATATATTGTCTCTATTTTCTTATCTAAATGGTAAGAATGAAAATAGTACTCAGAGGTTGGCACAGTTTGGGTTGTTGTAGGAATGAAATGAGATAATATATACAGATAAAGCACAGTGAGCAGTAAAGAGTGAATTCTCTGAACTATTCTTATTAAAAAATAATGAGAGTGGCCCAACAGTGTCACATGCCTACAATCTCAGCTGCTCAGGAGGCTGAGGCAAGAGGATCACAAGTCCAAGGCCAGCACGGACAGTTTAGAATTGTCTTAGAATTTAAAATTTTAGAAAAGGGCTGGGGATGTAGCTCAGTAGTAGAGTGTTGCTTGACATGCACAGGCCCTAGGTTTAACTCCAGTACTGCAAAAGGAAAAAAACAAAAAAGGAAAGTTTAAGAATGTCTTTCTAATTCTGTAATTGGCTAACTGTGTAAATCTGAACAATTACTCTCCTTGAGTTTCAGTTTCCTTAACTGTTCCAGGTAACATAAACATGGCAACATATAGAGCATCTGCACATCGTGGTGGTCTATGAAGGGATAAAAGCTTTCTTTTGCTCTTTTTTTCTTTTTCTTTTTTTAAGA
Organism: Hystrix cristata; assembly: GCA_004026905.1. Classification (NCBI taxonomy): domain Eukaryota; kingdom Metazoa; phylum Chordata; class Mammalia; order Rodentia; family Hystricidae; genus Hystrix; species Hystrix cristata. Next base: position 48,147 of record PVJO010005461.1, read on the forward strand.
CAAGGTCTTACTATGTAGTTCCAGCTGGCCTTGAACTCATTGTGTAGCCCAGGCTCAAACTCACAGCGATCCCCCTGGCTCAGCCTCAAGAGTGCTGGGATTGTTGGCATGTGCCACCATGCCTGGCTCTCCTTTGCTGCTCCTAAGATGCCTTTCACCATGAAAGAAACGCTTCAGGTCAAATATGGATAGGCTTATTGCAGGTACAGATACAGTAGTTGATTCCATTTGCGACTGATTTCCAAGTCTAGTTTATATTTATTTCTACATCTTATCTGATGCTGGTGATAAAACTATTTTCTCTGTGGGTTTAGGGAACCTATGAAACTTTAAGAACACTCATTCGTTCAATTCCAGACTATTTTTAGGAATTCACAATGAACAATTATGTATAAGTACATTTATGTATAAGATAGTATTAAAGGGAGCTAATGTTCCCCAATATCCCAAACCTATTCATCTTTAATTTCCCTTTAACAGAAACAAGTTTAAAGCTGAGTTATAAAAAATGTTCATTGAGAAGAAAGCACTAAAAATCTATAGGGTGGCACATATTTCTACCATCACAAAGTTTACTTATTATGACTAGCTGTTCAAACACAAAGATCCTTCTAGTTAGGCACTTCTAAAATAAAAAAATACTGCCAGCTAAATATTTTGAAGAAATACAAAATATAGTATTTTCAATTTGAATATATTTCTAACTTTTTTTGAATTACAGTACTTTAAAATTTTGACATAAACACTCTCTTTTGAAAATAATCCCTGTGTAAAGCTTGAATATTTCAGTGATCTTGGTCATGATAGATTTTTTTCAAATGACTAGCCTAGAATAAACCATTTGCCAGTTTACATAGCTAATTAGGTGCAACTTGTTTTCCTTCAACAGATCATTCTGCAACTATTGTCAGTATAAAAGATGAAAATGAGAATAAATTTGTGAGCAGATTGATGAGGGAGGATAATAATATTACCATGAGAGTTTGGCTTGGAATATTTCAACATTCTATCGGTAAGTGACATATTTGTTGTGGATGCTGTGTGCAAAGTGAATTCTAACTTGTCCTAAATACCAAGACAGCTTTGCTGAAGAACATCAAATAGCAACTAATTCAAATGCTTCTGGAGGCCTATAAATTTTGAATGAATATGTAAGTAACTTATTAGTAATGATGGAAACCACTAATGAAATAGAAAATGAGGTTAAGTCAATTAGACTTGTTCTAGAGGTTTATTCCTAAGATCCTTAGGTCAACATCGGGATTTTTTTTTTCCTACAGCAATGTCTGTGTCCCATGTCCGCAGCAGGAACCTATGAGTTACTTCCCTTAGAGTCCCAGTGTCTCTCACTCTATGGTTTTGCCCCTTATAACTCTGTTATTGAGAAAATTATCTCATTATTCCTCTCCCTTTTAGAATATTTTTACCATGAATCAAAATTGTCTTAACTGATTTTGTAGATAATTGATATAAAAAGAAAGGCACAGATTTGCTAAAAGAATAGGAGTTCTGTTTATGCAAAGTTGAATTTTAAACAGTTTAAACCAATGTGAACTCTAAAATATTAAGTACTGTTCAAAAAAATGAATAGATTTGAATGCCCATCTAGATGTTTACCCTTTCACCACAAGGTGGTGCCACCTCAGCTGGAAAACAGACAGTGAAGGCATGGTGCTGGGGCTGGAGTGCAGAGGACACTTCTTCCTCCAGCATCAGGACTTTAATAATGCGAGCTTTCTTAAAGAAGGGGGGACATTGATCCTTAGACATCTCTTAAGCAGTAAATGTGCAAGCATTCTGCATATTATTCAAATGCTATATTCTGTGTTACTGTCCAAGAGAACTTTCTACAAAGATGAAAATGTCCTACTTCTGCACTAAAATAGTAGGCAGTAGTCACATGTGGCTAAGGAGTACTTGAAATGTGACAAGTGCAACTAGAGGACATATTTACAGTTTTTGTTCATTTTTATTGAAATTCTTTTTTAAATAGTGGCTATTGTATACGACGGCACCATTCTAAGTAAATGATTTATTAGAGCCACATGCTTTTAACTCAGTGATTTAGTAGCAGTGAATATAGTTGTATTTAATGTCTTTCTTCAGATCAGTCTTGGAGTTGGTTTGATGGATCAGGAGTGACATTTGTCAAGTGGGACAATAAAAGTAAGAATGGTGATGGAAAATGTAGCATTTTGTTAGCTTCAAATGAAACTTGGAAAAAAGTTGAGTGCTCACATGGCTTTGGAAGAGTTGTCTGCAAAGTTCCTCTGGGTAAGTTTGTAACTTGTCCTTAAGGAATAGGTCAAGAAATAAATGTATGGCCAGGCATGGTGGTACACATCTGTAATCCTAGTGCTCAGGAGGCTGAGGCGAGAGGATCACCACAAGTTTGAGGCTGGCCTTGGGTGCATAGTGAGTTCAAGGCCAACCTAAACTATACAGCAAGACCATGTCTGAAAAAAAAAGAGAAAAGAAAAGAACAACCCAATTATGTGCTAAGTTTTTGTCCTTGGTTCTGAAGTATTTGTAAGGTCTACCCAAAATCTTTCATTAAATCAGAGATTGTTCTCCCTGGAAAATAGATTACAGGAGACATTAAATGCATAAGATATCTGAGGCTCCCAAATGAAGCTATTAAACAGTCTAAATTTTATATGTAATTCTTTTCTAAGAAAAATGGAAGCTGCCAGAGTATTACAGAGGTGATTTTTTTAAGACATTAAGATATATTTTATTCTGCAGTTCGACTTTATAAAAGCTCAAAGATCTATTTTGCAGTTACTTTGCTTCCTTTTTCAACATTCACATAAAACTCATGATTAATTTTAGGACAATCTAAAACTGGATTTAACTACTTAAAATGTTCAGGGTATATATAGGAAATCATAATTTGAATTTGTTTCATTAACTGATACAGAAAATAACCATTAAAGTATTATTTTAACTTCATTTGTAGAGAAACAGCTTTAAACTTTTCAGACCAACATTTGTTGAGGGGGTGCTGGGGATCAAACTCAGGGCTTTGAGCTTGCTAGGCAAGTGCTCCATCACTGAATTAAATCTCCAGCATCCCAGACTAAAATTGTAAAAGATCTAACCTAAAATTTTCCATTTTGATGTATAAATATTAAAGGTAAAGCTCTGAATGTAGGTAAGTGGTATCTATTTATACCTGCATTGATTCAGAAAATATGCCCTCTTCTCCACACTGTGCACCTATGAACAAGGCAGAGCAGCTTCCTGTTCTCACAGAGTTTACAGTATGGTAGCAGAGGACGGAGAAGTAAACAAGCAGCTCAATTTTTAAAAGACAAGAAAATACGAAATAATTCTAAACCTCATGTGATGGAGGATAGGTGGGTGGCTACTCCAGATAAGATTATCAGGGAAGATGTCTATGAGCAGGAGGCACTGAAGAAAGGTCAGCTTAGCACATCTCAGGGAAAGATGGGGCTGGCAGAGACACCAGGCAAAGCAAAGAGATTGGGGAAGAATTTGAAGGAAGGCAGGTGCTGGACACTTAAGGGTTTGAAAGCAGAAGGGTCAAGAGTTCTGGTTCTAAGTGGAATGGAAAGCAACTGGAAGCTTTTAGAGGGTAGAACAGAGCAAGTATAGGATGGAATAAATCAAGATTCTGTTTTGGCCATTTTGAGTTAAACATATGAAGAAGAGATAGCCACACAAAGATGTTGTCAAGTATGCAGCTGAATGTATGAAAGGAAGTGGAGGTCAACAGATTGTATATAAAGTCATAGGGCGGAGGCTGGGGATGTAGCCCAGAGGTAGAGCTGCTTAATTGGCATGTCCAAGAACCTGGGTCCCATTTCGTGTGTGGCAGGGTAGATTAGACAGTTGTAGAGAAGAAGCCTTGGACAGTATTTGAAGTTAAATCATTAGTTACTTTTCTAGAGTGAGTGGTTTGCAAGAGAGCAGATTTAATACAGGACAAGTCCAAGTTACAACATTCGCACACACAAGCCAAATGCAGGGAGAGTGCAGAACATTTATCTATTCACTGGAGACTCAAAACACCCAATCCAGGGCTGGACGGCCATGGCAGTGTCCCATGTACATCTGCGTCTGCACTAAAAGGCTCACAAAATCTATAGTGGAACCAGGATACAATGCTCACAGCAGAGATGAAGACCAGAGCTCCCCTGAAGCAAACAGCAGCCATCCTCAACAACAGCAAGGCCCTGAGCTCCTTCTGCAATGAGAACAGCAGAGTTCCCTTCAGGAGAACCAGCCACAACAGAGCTTCTCCTGGGAAATAGCTGGCCCCTATCTTCTGCTCCCAGTTTCCAGGGATTAACACCCCTTCCTGGTCATGCTCCTCAGTGATTAGTGGGGCAAACATACTGATTATCCCCACTCAAATGCTAGTCACTGCTGCCTCCAACTTCGGGCCCTAGGATCATCCGTGTGAAGATTCGTAGGCAGCCAGGGTGATCCAAAGACTTCACATGCACTTTCTAAGAGAAAACCCTTTTCTTTTAACCTTCTTCTTTATCCCCCTTTTCCCTATCTAGTTCGGGAGGGGAAGGGGGGGAAGAGGGGGAAAACCAAGATGTATCATGTACAGGTACAAAATAACCATGTTGATTATGATCATTATGTATACAATGTACCAATACGTGTTCTTGGTAAAAAATAAGAGAAAATCCTGAATAGTAATTAACACCTGGAGCTTCATTTACACCTAAAACTTCTTGGCGATAATTTGCCCCACCTCTCAGAGTTTGGCTTCATGGTGAGTGTGGAGGGCAGGCTACAGATTCACAGAAAGATACATGAACGTATTCTACGTTGGCCCATTCTCACTCCCAGAAGCCCAGCTGAGATAGGAAGGCTTGCAGATTCTGCGCTGCTCCATTTTTGCAGCTGACAGTAACCAGGTTGGGGTAGGGTACTGGGGAGGAAAAAGGTCATCATGGGCAGGTTGGGGAACCTGTCATCCGTCCCCAAAGGCTGCACGCAGGTACCGAGCAATGTCCATGTCATGCTGGCCCTGCACCTCAGCCAGGTCCACCAGCAAGCGGCCCCAAGCGTCTCGCACATCCAGCCACACCCCAGCCCAGTGCAACGCCACCAGCGTGTCCAAGAAGCCCTCCCGTGCGGTGTCGTTTACGGGTCGGGTGAGCGTGGCCGGATTGGCACAGTTGGGGTCCACACGGTGGAACAGCAGAAGCTCCGCCATATGGGCACTGCCATCATCATGACTGTGAGGTATCCAGCCCTCCCGTTCTCCTTTATGTTGTTGGCAGTAAACTTCAGGTGGATCCTCTAGCCCCAGAACCACACCAACTCAGTTCAGCCGGGTGTTCCTGCTCAAGCTGACCACAATTAGTCCACCACAAATAGCTAGGAATTCAATGAGGTCATCCTACAGGCATAAATCATTTTGAAGCAAACAATACTTGATTTGGCCCTAGGCAAGGCAAACACAAGTTTACAGCTTTTAGCAATTTGCAATCAAAATAGGAAAATATGTAAGGAGCAATAATCCCAAAAGAGTGATAGTAAGGGAAAGTGAAAAAATGACAGTGCTTCGATTTCTTTGGGAAAAAAATTCCTATAGCAATGAAGAGGATTTGAATGAAAAAGAAAACACTTAAATTAAAAGAAGGCACTTAACATGTTTGATGACAAGTTTGGATTTTATGTGAAAGCTATGAAACAAACAGGTATTTATTGTCTCTAATTTGTACATGGCTTATGGATGTGACAGTTAAAAGAACAAAATCAATAATAATGATTGCTGGTATGTTCTCTCCTCCAATGTCACCTCTTTCCCTCTTAGGTCCTGATTACAAAGGAGTAGCCATCACATTTGCCATGCTCAGCAGCTTAGCTCTGGTCAGTGGACTGATTTGGTTCCTCCTCCAAAGAAAGCGTTTCCAGTGGGCAGGCTCCTCATCAGTTCGGTATGAACAAGGAGTGAATGAAGATGAGATTGTGTTTCCTTTTTTCCATGACTAAATTATTCTAAAAGTTTGCTTACTTGCACTAATGTGTTAGGGAAAATGAGCCATTTGAAATTTTCCCAGTGTCAATATTTACTGTGTTCCAAAGTAGAAGTTTTATGTCTTTTTTCAGTTCTCTACTTAGTATGTTGATCTGCAAAATCAATTGTCTATTAAATGGCATGTTTATAACTCTACTTATGAGAATGGAGTGGACTTGGAGCTATAACTGAAATCCAAATTGTTTATAAGGTAATACGTTCAATTACCCTTTTCTCTGTAAGAATGTGGTGGGAACTAGGACAGGCATATACTTTAATGGCATTTGTAACACCACTTAGAAATTTAAACTGGCATTTTCTAGATCACACATCTACCTTTTAATTTTGAAGAGCATCTGGCCAAATGCAAAATTAGTATCTCTAGGTGAAAACCCAACTGTAAATATTAGCAACATTACTTCAGAGTAGCCATTTGTAGGCTTTGGGAAATATTATTAAACAGTGTGACTTGTTTACCTTTTACACAGCAAAATGATGCCTCTTGGCAAGATGTTTCTTGTACTATCCCAAAGATATTTCATAGCAATGTTATTTAAATATATGTTTTTATTCATAAATGGCTTTAAAGAAGATTTAGTACTGAATACTTCCTGAAATGTGAAAACATTATTGTTAGATTGATTGAGTACCCTGTAGCAATGTATTTTGTGCTTCCTGATCTAAAATGTATGACTGTTTAAAGGAACTTGACTAGGGAAAAGACTAATAGAAAATTTTACAATTTATATCTTTCACATACCATGTCAACTATTTTGGGGGGGCACTGGGAATTGAACCTAGGGTCTCACACATGCTAAGCATGTACTTTATTATTGGGCTACACCCTGAGCCCTTTTTTATTTTTTAATTTGAAACAGGGTCTTGCTAAGTTGTGCAACCTGACCTCAAACATGTGATCCTCCTCTCTCAGCCTCCCAAGTAGCTGGGGTTCCAGGAGGGCCACACTATATACAGTCAACATGTCAGCTTTTGATTTGAATTTTTTAATTAATTTATTGGCTTTTTACATGAGTTAAACAGAGAAGGGGTCTGTGAAGGAAGTTGTATCAGTTGCATTTGTAGAAATGAGAGAATCTTATAGTGAAACTGTGAGATTGCTACTGAAATATTTAAAATTTTGTAGTTAATACTTTAAATTTTACCACCTAGAATATACTCTTAATACTAGTTTCACTAGACATGGTGAATGTTTTATTGAGTTTTTAAATTATATTTGTATTTTAGAGTATTTTTATATAAAATCCATAGATTTAAGTTTAGAGTATTTGTACTATAAAAAAGTTGTAAATAATTTTCTAAGACAAGTTTTAATGTCCTCTACAATTGCCTTAAAATATTTTATTGAAGCAGCTTTCATATTTTACTTCTTTTGACCTGTGATCGGTACAATTTTGGTCAATAAGACCTTCCTCTAAGACCTTGATATGAAAAGCACAGATGTAACAGTGGTAATGCCATAATAAAGGCATTTTCTTTTATCTTTAAGTAAATGTATTGGAGTTGATCCTTGTTGAATAAAAACATTGTAGGTTGGGCTTTATTATGTTAGATGTGTAGTATGATGAGTGTAAAGTGTCTTGCTATTAAAAATTTTATGGGCACTTTTTAAAGAATAAATAAAATCATTCCTACATCTCTGAATGTTTGGTTTTATTCTCCTTTTTAGATTCCTTTTGCTCGGGGAGTCTCTATCAGAATCAGCAATCTCTCTGTGCTCCATTTATTTCCCATTCTTCCCTTGCCTAGAAGATCCTGTCCACCTCCTCTTCCCTGAGGCATTTCTGAGCTCATAGTTCCAGGTTCGTCTTCCAGCTATCCACCGGACGATCTGCGTGAGAGTCTCGACACGTGCGGAACTTCCCCAGTGGTCTCCTGTCCTCATGTCCCTGTTCCAGATGTTGCAGAAGAGCAAAAGACAACTGATTCTAGTCTTCCCTCACTAACCCACCCTCTGCACAAGGTCTGACAAAGTTTATCTCTTAAAACCAGGCACCTAAAAATAGACGTTAATCAACTTAATGATGAGATATTGGGGACAGGACAAATACAGAAGTGATACCAATAATCACCACCTTCTCTTTCCCTCAACTTGCCAGTTCCCAGCATGTTTCCCTCTCCCATCCTGGGGCAAGATATTGTCACTACCTGGGAATTCATCCCTGCAGATGTGTGCTGTAATCTTAGTAACTCCCAGTCCTGACTCCATGGCTGAGATTTTTCTGTACAAAGTCAGAGGTTCAGAGTCCTTCATTTAGAGCTTAGGCTCATTTAATCCTAAAACCATTTTAGAGATACAAAGAGCTATTTGCTTTTAATTAGTTCTACAGTTTTATCTTGCTAACGACAAATTTCAACTAGTTCTCAAAGTAAATGAAGACTGTTTAAAAAGTAGACCTCATGATCCGTACAATTATCTCTAAATCCCTGGATATTCTAAACTAAAACATTCTCACTATATCTACATTTCAACAATTTTAGTATACATGTATTTCTCTTTTTTCCTCAAACTAAATCATATTCAGCAGTTGAGAAACTTTTCTCTTCCCACAACCAGTTCTTCCTCTTCTATTCTCTTTTGACTTACATGAAGAAAGCTTATTCTCTACCCAACGCCAGAAACCCAGAAGTCATTCTCAGACCTCTCTCTCGTCTCATTCCAACAGTTCTCTCAATTTGACCTCAAACTTCTCACAAAGCAGCCCATTGACAACTATACAATATCGGGTCTTTCTCCTTTTTCCTCCCTTGGATGATTTGCATCTGCCTCTTCACTTAGTGTCCCTCCCCAACCTTTGCTGTCCATCCTATTTTCCCCATTGTTGGCCCAGGAAAGCTGAAATACACAGAAGAGAACTCACCCCCTGCTCTACTCTTAAGGTATCTAGGCCTAACTGACTCGGGCCAAAGGGTTGCTCAGCAAGGCCAAGCCCAGGGCCTTTCCCTGGGACCTGTGTGAGTTGAGTAGCAATCTGGAGAAATCCTGGGGCTTCTTACCCTGAAATCGAATAAAACTGTACTCTAAGAATTAGGAAACCATTGGTGATCTTACCCAGTGGAAATTCAGCAAAATGAGAAATCTACAATTCATATGAGAGTGAGCTGAAAAGTGAAAGGGAAATTTGCAAATGAGGAACATGTAATTTTGAGAAGTTTGGTGGAAATGGAAGTCAGGACATATTTTGAGAAGCATAGTGGATATGGACCATAGCTAGAGGAAGAAGAAAAGTTGAGATGTGTTTAGTTTTCATTTTTGGAGCAACAGGAAAGAGGTTCGCAGGTTTAGAAGCTGAGGAGAAAAACAAATCATCGAGCAGAAAAATATTGATAATGTAGGACAGAGAAAAAGAGTCACTAATGGAAGAAAATCTTGAAGATGAAATAATGGAGGCTTTTCAAAACCCACAGAAAGGGGAATTAGGTTTGAGTAGGATGAGGAAGCATGCTTTCCTCTCTGAGGCCACAGAGGAAGACTTGGAAGAAATCCATGAAGACGTTTATTTATATCTGATGTCCCCTGTTATGGTTGAGATCTAGAATGTTCCCCAAAGGCTTCGGGTGTTTAGAGGTGGAAGTTTTAGAAGGTGACTTTATCATGGGAGTGCTGTACTTATGGGTGCTAAATGTGATGTTGGAGGTGAGCCTGGTAGTAAGAGGCGGAATCAAGAAAGGTGCATCTCCCACCATGGCTCCTCTCTCCTCTCTCTGCTTCCAGACCTCCAGGACAGGAGCAGCACACCATTTCTTTATTAAAGCCTGCAGAACATGAACTGAAACTTCTGGAACTGTGACCCAAAATAAACATCTCTTCTTTAAATTGCAGATACTAGGTATTGCGGCCCAGAGATGAGGAAAGTGACTAAGACAGCCTCGATTTTCTTGATGAGTGAAAGATAGTTCTGCTGAGAAAGACTCGGGTAGTGCATGAGGGCAGTACCTCGAAGAGACTAATACGAACATGAAATACCCAATGAGAAGAAAGGGAAAGGATGACGACCAAGGTGAAGTAAAGGAAAAGTTGGCCGAAGAGGCATAGAGGACCAAATGAAACTCAAAACCATCTATTCGTAGGGACTCCATCAGGAGAACTGGTGATTTCCTCTTCCTGCCCTCAGTTACATCAGTAAAGCTGAGCAAAGGAGCTTGTGAAGAAGAGAGGCCTGAGCCTCAGTGCTGGCCAGGTAGATAACCCAGAGGAAAGGGGACAGAGGCGGTAACATCCAGGCTGGATGGAGAAGGGAGAAACAAGCTGTGGAGATGAAGCCAAGGGACTGGAGTCTGGAATGATACCGAAGAGGTAAGCTGAAGTGAGAGAGAGGAAAAATTAAAGGTATGATGTGCGATTGGAGACCAGGGCATTATAGTGAGAGATTTTAGTGAAATATCACATCTCACAAAGAAACAATAAGTAGTCTGTTTTGTCATCTTAGCATAAAAATGAGGGGTTGAGGATTTAGCTCAAGTCATAGAGCACTCAAGGCCCTGAGTTTGACCCCCAAAACCTCCCAAAAAAATTGAGGCAGTGTGCACCAGAGTTAATAAGGGAAAACTATATGTATACAATGTACCAATACTTGTTCTTGGTAAAAATAAAAATTTTTAAAAAAGCTAAAAAAAAATAAGGGAAAATTAAACCTTTTCCTACTTCAAATGACTTTGAAAAATGCACTGCTGAAATGGGTTGCTTAAATTAGATTGATTCATTAAGATGTTAAATGTATTAAAAATCTAGGAAATATTTGAAAATTTAGTTTACATCAAGTAATCCACATTAATAAGATGAACTTTAGGGCCTGAGATGGGGGTGGAGACCATTTTCAAGTTCATGATTACATAGAAATGTTTATTATACTAGTGTAGATAGCAGGGCAAAAGAGTCTAGAATCAAGATGTTTCAATATTTATATGGAGAATATATTTGGAAAGATTTGCTTTCAGTTTAGGTCTACTATATAAGCCCATTATTGATAATTTGAGGGAGAGAATGAAAATAAATAAGTTGAGCAAGACCTTGCTACTTTGACAATGAGGTTGAATCTGCAATGAGAAGAGTCCAGCAGGAGACCTGGGCTCCTGCTCGTTTTGCATTCACTATGTGCCCAAGGGTAAGCCACGTCATTTCTTTGGGTCTGTTTTCTTATCAGTATATAAAAATGGCCTGTACTCCCTCTAACGCTCTGTGACTGGTCTTATACACCCCTTCGGTCAAATATCCTTGGTGTAATTGTTCCATTTCAGACTGGACTATCAGAGGTATGGAAGGGGCTAGAAGGGACTGGAAAGGACTTTAACTTTTGAGCAGTTTTAGGTGTGCAGAAGTTGGAGTGAGTTCTCATGTACTTCTTTACACACACATGCACACACAAACACAAACACACATCCAGTGTCCCTATTATTAACATCTATTCTTAGGTTGGTACATGTGTTGGAATCAATAACCCAGTATTGATTCATTGTTATAACTCAAGTCCACAGTTTATATCAGGGTTCATCTTTGTTTTGTAAATTCCACGGATTTTAACAAATGTATAATGAGATGGTCTACCATTACAGTTTCACACAGGAAAATTTCACTGCTGTAAAAATCCTCCGTGTACCACCTATAATTCTTCCTTTCTTCTTAGCACCCCTCCTCAACCCAAGCCCCTAGAAACCACTAATCATTTTGCTGTCTCCCTAGTTTTGCCTTTTCAAAATGTCATATACCTTTAATTAATTGTATAGTATTTAATCTTTCAGACTGGCTTACCTTGCTTAGCAATACATATTTAAGATTCCCCAGTGTATTTTTGTTTCTTAATAGTACATTTCTTTTTAGCACTGAATATTTCCTTGTATGGATGTGCCAAAGTTTGCTTATCCATCCATTAAAGGACATCTTGTTTGCGTCCAGGTTTTAGGAATTATGTATAAGACTGTTGTAAGCACTTGTGTGAAGGGGTGTGTGTGTGTGTGTGTGTGTGTGTGTGTGTGTGTGTGTAAGTTTGAAACTCATTTGGGTAAATACCAAGGCATGTGATTGTTGGACTGTGGGTAAGAGCATGTCTTCCAAGCTGTGTTCCACTGTGGCTGTACCCCTTTGCTTTCCCACCAGCAATGAATGGGATTTCTTTTTGCTGCCATCTTTGCCAGCATTTGTTGTCAGTGTTTTGGGTGTAAGCCATTCTAATAGTTGTACAGTGCTATTTAATTTTTGTTTTAATTTGAAATTCTCTAATGATGTAATGATGCTGAGCACCTTTTCATACACTTGTTTGGCCTCTATATCAGGAGTCCCCAGTGCCCAGACCACAGACTGGTACCAGTCCACAGCCTGTTAGGAACAGGCCACCCAGCAGGAGGTGAGTGCGGATGAGCAAGCAGTTCCATGTTTACAGCCAGCTCCCCACCACTCAGATTACTGGCAAAGCTCCACCTCCTGTCAGATCAGTGGTAGCATTAGGTTCTCATCGGAGCATGAACCTTGCTGTGAGCTGCACATGTGAGGGATCCAGGCTGCGCGAGCCTTAAAAGAATCTAACGACTTAGAATCTAAGGCAGAGCGGAGGCAGCGCTAGCGGCACTATGGAGTGTCTGCAAATAGTGATTAACATTAGCAGAGAGGTCTGACTGCACAGAGACCATAATAAATCAATTGCTTGCAGATTCACCTCAAAAACCTATCAGCGAGTGACATTTAAGCTGCATCTAGTGGCAGGCCAAAGTGAGATTACAGAGATTACAGTATGTTGCCTGAAACCATCCTCTCCATTCTCATCCCAGTTTGTAGAAAAATTCTTCTATAAAACTGGTACCTGGTACCAAAAGATTGGGGCTGCAGATCTATATATCTTCTTTGATGAGACATATGTCTGCTCAGACTGCCCAGTTTTTTTGTTTGTTTGTTTTTGGGGGGTTTTTTTGGTGCTGGGGATCAAACTCGGGCCCTTGTGCTTGCAATGCAAGCACTCTAATCACTGAGCTAAATCCCCAGCCCCCCCGACTTCCCAGTTTTTAATTAAATTGTTTTCATATATTGAGTTTAGTTTTTGTTTTTCATTACTGGGGATTGAATGCTGGGTCTTGGTACTTAGCTACATCCTCAGCCCCTTTTTTTTGTAATTTTTTGAGATAGGGTCTCACGAAGTTGCCCAGCCTGGGCAGGTGCAAACTTGCCATTGTCCTGCCTCAGCCTCCCAGAATGGTAGGATTACAGGTATGCACTACCATGCCCAGTTTATAGGACTCTCTGGCCAATGATATGAGGCTTAACCAAGGAGTCCTGCCGCACCCTACTTTGTGCTGACTCCAGAGGCCTTCGTTGGTCAAGTTGTAGATCTTGATCCAGGAGCTGATGACAGAAAAGTTTTCTAAGAGAGTTAGGCTATAGAGAGAATTATGAAAAGGTGGTTTATGGCCAATTCCAAAGGCGTAAACTGGCAGACACCATTTTAACCAAGCGATGCTAGTTAACATCCCAGTGATACGATATATTGCCACTGTGTCCTTCCTGTGTGGTATCAGGCCTGAGGGACTCTTACCAAACACACAACCTGAATCCAGTCAGAAGGAAACATGCGCCAAACCAAAACCGAGGGACAGTCTACAAAATGACTGGGTCAGTACCCTTCCAACAGGTTTTGATCATGAAAGACAAAACCATGAAAGACAAAGAATGACAGATGATTACCCTAAATTAAAGGAGATTAAGAAGATATGACATCTCAGGGCAATTATGATCCCGCACTGGATCTCAGAACAGAAAAAGAGGGCCGGAGAGAGGGACAACTGGTAAAACGTAATTTCCTGGTTTTGATCCTTGTATTGGAGTTACGTAAGACCTTAATATTTAAAAAAGCTAGATGAAAGGTTACAGAAATTCTTTGCACTATTTCTGCAACATTCTCGAAAATCAGAGTATTTCGGTTCAAATGAAAAGTTAAAAACAGAAAAAGAGGTTCCAGAAGGCCGCCCGCCCCCTGCGCGCAGACTGGCCCCTCTGCACGCACTCCCCGCTCCGCCCCGCCCGGCCGAGCTCCGCTCCACGGGAAGCACGCGCCGCCCGGGCCGGTCCCGCCCGCACTCGCCTGCTGCCCGCGGCTCTGGGCTCCTGGCGCCCGCGGCCGCCGTCATGCCCCGGGCAGTGCTGCCCGCGCTCCTGCTGCCGCTGCTGGGCCTCGCCGCTGCCACTGTCGCGGGTAAGCTGCCCTTTAGAGCGCCTGCTCCTCGTCCTGGGAGCCAGGACGCAGAGCCACGTCTTCGACCCTTGCCCAGCGCAGACTCTTCAGGCCCTTGCGCCCGGGGCGGTCCGGAGGGACTGTACCCCCGCCGGGCATCTTGCCCTTCCCTGCTCGCCCACCCGGTGCGCCCCAAAGTCTGACCATCGTGCATCTGCCTCTGTTCAGAGGGATCCGAGAGCGCGCCCTTGAGAGGGTGGCAGAGGAAGCGAGAGGGCCCCCTCTATCTCGATGTCTACATCTTCAGCGCCGACCCTACTTTTGCAGAGAGGGACCCCCAAACGTGGCTGACTGGCTGGAGAGCAGAGAGTCTTAGGGTCCCAGGGGGTGTAGTTTTGAGGGGCACTGGGGGCTGAAAAAGGATATAGGGTCGTAGGCAGCTGAGATTTCCCGAGCTGGTGCCCAGCCAGGATTGGGTGCGGGAGGGGGTGAGGAGGTTAAAGGAGGAAGCAGGCCCCTCTTTTGCAAGCACTGCTCTTTGTCCAGTTGGTTGGCGTTCAAATTGTTGCAAAAGGAAGTTCAGCCAAATAACCCCTGGATCGAAAAGGGATGTGAACAGACAAAGCTTGGATTCCGGTTAATCGTGTGATTTTAAAAATCTTTGGTCTGTTCTTGTGCAAGTAACATCTGAAAAATTACACATGGTTAGTCATTTTCAAAATGACTCCTGAGGAAAACAGACAGTTTCCACTGAACATGTTTTTTCTTCAAACAGCTTTTCTACACATGCATGTTAAAAATATGTTGATGGGAAAGCTCTGGGGAAGACTTCCATCCAAGAACACTATTCTTTGAACAATTCTAGGAATTAAAGAGCAAAATAAACAAGAATTGAATGAATATTTGCGTGGACTTAAAAGGATTATGCAAGACACCCCCACCCCTCACACACACACACACACACACACACACACACACACACACAACTAACCCACCCCGCCGCCAGGTTTCACTGCCTTTTTACTAAGTTCCTGTTTGAAGCCTGCTGACAGGCAAGAACATCTTAAAGCCCCTCAATGCTGGAAGCAGTAGCCCAGTAAGCAGCTCAGACCTTGCTTACAAACACAGAGCTCCTTCCCTGAAAGCTTTTGTGGACTGGCATTTAGGACCAGTTTATGTCATCCTCTGCCTACTGCACAAGCAGAAGCAAGATGTGTGGATTTTTCACACTGTTCAGACTGCACATTAATTTTGTCCAAGACAGGCTGGACTAGAGTTTCTGTTTCTGAGTCCTCCTATGCACACCTCCACTTCCTGAGCCAGTCAATCCGAACTACTGTTTAACTTATCCTCTACAATGCTGTACATTTATGCTTTAGGCTATAATATAAAATAAAATAAAGTTACACACACACGCACAGCAGATTTTAAAAAAGAACTAGTTTCTAAATTTTTGTATCTCTTCCTCAGAGAAACTGTCTTGACTGGGAATAGAGAACAAACTTCTCTGGCAAGTTTTATTCTTTTTCTTTTAAAGACTAGTGTAGATAAAAAGGCTTTTCAAGAGTTTTAGAAGCGCATGCTGAATAAATTCATGCTGTTAATCAGCTTCCCTCAGACAGGAGGCTTTAAGGATTAATTTGAAATTAATTTGGGCAACTAGCTTTGCCCTTGCTAGTTACCCAACTTCTGTGCACTTCAGTAACATGTAGAAAACACTTCATAGGTCTGTTCCTATTACAGGCATGGTAAAACTTGGTTTCTTTCCTTTGCTTTTCTCAAATAAAATGAAGGGTAATTATTGCGGCTAGAAAACATTATATGAGTACCAGTGTGTGTTGGATGTTTATGGTTACTGAGCACATTCACATACGTGGTGATGAGCTAAGGGTGAAAAACTAATATGGACGTTTCTCATCACAGTACTTCCCAAATCTGTCCAAACAAAGCAGAGGTTATATTTGGCTTAGAAATAAGTCAAGAAAGAACTTTGTTAAGATTTTCACAGAACTAGCTGAATGGAAAGATCTTAACAGAAAATCTCTTATAGTACTCCATGATGTATAAATTTAATGTTGAAAGGGAAATAATTGTTATTGGTCTCTATTATTTTGGAGTTTATTAGTGAAAGTAATCTTCTGTTCCTAATATCTGAAAACATTAGACAAAGCATTCTTTAAATTTCTTTAAATCTGAATAAGTTTCTGTCTTAGTCAATTTTGTCATTACTGAGACCCAATACCCAACACCCATAACTTACGGGAGGAGAGCTTTCTGCTGGCTCACATTTCAGAATTTTCGGTCCATGCGTGGTCTATGGCATGCTAGAAGGGCATAGCAGGGGAAAAACTGCTCAGGTTATGGAGACCAGGAAATGAGAGAGGAGGAGAGAACCGGGGAAAGAGATACTGTACACTCTTCCAGATCGTGCCCCAGCAGCCAGCCTCCCTGAACTAACGGCAAGTTAGATACAGCACCCCCATGGTCCAGTTCCCTTATGACAGCCCTGCCAATTGAGGCTCTTGGGGGACGTCTCGCTATAAAGCATAACAGGTTCCATGTCATCCTTTAAAAAAATTCTGTAATCGTCAATGTTGCACACAGTAGATGATCAACATGTTCATTAGGTCAGCACCTCCCTCTGAGAGGCATGGGATAAGAGCGTATGAGGATGTTTAGACTTAAATCCTCATTCTGTGGTCATAATGTGATTGAGAATCTAGGTTTCTAAATTTGAATTGCTGTAACCCACAATCCTTGGATGAGGTGCCCCTGCCTTCCTCCCTAACTACATCTCTTACTGTATGGCTTATATGTAGAAGTCCTCCCAAAGCCTCAGGCGTTCACAGGTGGAGCTTTTGGGAGGTGCCTGGATCATGGGTGTGTGATAACTGAATTAGCCTGTCAGCTGGTTTATCACAGTTCTGGGTGTGAATAATGGGAAGGCTCACCCTGGGTGTGAGTGGCATCAACCAGTAGCTTTGTAGCCTGAATAGAATAAAAAGTGAAAAGGAGGTCCACTGCACCCAGGTCCTCCTCCTGGGTGCACCGTGAATTGTTTCTCCTCTGCCCAGTGTCTCTGTCATGCTGCCCTGCCTTGGAACCACCTGACTATGGACTGAAACCTCTACAAACTGTGAGCTAAATAAACCTTTCCTTCTTTAACTTGTGGGTATCAGGCAATGAGAAAGTAACTAGAACACCCTAATGTTATCTCTTACTGACATTCTGGGAACTCTAAACACCTTTGATTCCTATGCACAGACTACCTCCCACAGGTCCATTCAGATCTCTGCTTATTTGCACCTCTCAGGCCTTTCCCAAACACCCTGCTTTCTCTGCGACATCTCCATGTTTTATCTCCTTCAAACCACTTCTGAGTGCATCTTGTTTATTTATCTGTCTTCTTCCTTGTTGCTTATCTTACCAGAAGGAAGCTCCATCACTTATTTTACTGTTTTGTGCATTGTTGTTTTGTGTCTCTGTCTGAGAATGAAAATTGGAAGAATGATTTTAAAAATAGACAGGCCAATTAGGTTGCAATTTTTTCAAATTTTGTTACTCTCTGCTATGAACTCATTCATAATTCAGAGCATTCAATCTTCTTAATATATTGATGCTACTTTTTCTGACCTTTACAGATGTCACAGTTTGATTGGGGGAAATTAGCTCATACTAAATGTTAGAATTTTTTAAAGTTTTGAAATGTTCATTTTTCTTTCCATGAAAAAGTAATATTACCAGCAGTTATTATTTTAGGATTTCTTTCATTATTAAGAAGCTTTTAAAGACTTGCTTGCAGAGTCTGAAAACTGAAAATCAGTGTTGCAACAAGTTTATCTTACAGTTTTCCATTGTACATGTCAAGTACTTTATTGCTGTGGCAGATTCTCTTAGACTTTGAGGGCAGACCTGGAGGCCGAATCTGTAAAGGAGCAGACCCCTGACGCCCAGTGAGAAAGGTGCAGGTGAACCCTGGCACAAAACTTTTATGAACAGTATCATGACAGCTCTTCTGAGGAGGGACTTGAGGGCAGGAGATGAAGGTGGACATCCTGGAAGACAGGTTGGGAAGGGTAAGGTGGAGAAGGGATGGAGTGTCAAAGTAGCTCCACTAACTTGGGATTCTGCAGCCCAGAACACAATCATGGAAGCTCTCAATTAGTCAGTCTTAGAATAGCCACACCCTCCTCCACTCATAACAAACACAATAAACAGCCCCTCTTTCTCTTTATTGCCAAAGCAGCCCTTGTGGAAGGTGACTGCAAATCATATTTTAATGGGAGAGGAGCAGAGGTCTTTTTAGTGACAAGGAAAGAAAACAAGAAAATCTTTGTTTTTTCTCTGTGAATATTTAAAACATGTATGTCCCAAGGATCATTCCTCTTATGCTGTGACTGGTAATTTAAAAAAAAAAAAAGCAAACTTATAAAGGAACAGAGTCTTATTGGATTTGACTAGTAATGCAGAATGTCCTGTGGATGAGTAGCTGAGTAAACAGAACCACTCTTATCAGTGGGAATAGGCATCATCCAATCTGCTAGGATCCAGATGGAATAAGGCTGAGGAAGGTCCAACCCCCTCTCAGCTGGAGCTGAGACACCCAGCCCATGTGTTCCTGGTTTTCAGATTTTCAGACTTAGATGAGGATTTATACTATCACCACATCCTGCACTCCATCCTTTTAGTACATGGTAATTTGGGGGAGATGATCTACACTTTTGGAGTTAAGTACAGCTTTTAAATTTTTCATCAAGCTCCCAAGTTTCTGAGCATATTAAATTAACAGTTATAAAATTATAAAATCCCTAAAGAGTCATTTAGGTTTATTATTAATAACAGTCTGTCTTTCAGGACTGCTGTGAAGAAATGAATGCAGAGAGCTTTGTGGACAGGTTTTTAATTATAACAGGATTACAGCAAAGATACTTTAAAGACACTTTAGCATTGAAGATGACTTAGGTTAGCCTTCCTCACAGGATTATCCAGCCTCCCCTTAATAGTTTTCTTGAAGTAGAAATGTATTGTGTGTGTGTGTATATGTGTATGTGTGTGAAACACAGGCATGCACACCACCAGCGGCCTACATCCCACTCCAAAGTGTATTTCAAGTAGTACTTAAAGCTTGTTCCTGGGGCACATACTCTGACCTGTAGCATGTGAAGAGGGATTCAGTGTTGACTTAACTGAAGGTATAGCTAATGCCAAAATGAGCCCAAGGAGAAGAAAATTGAAAATTTGGGGAATTGAGTCAGTTTTCTATTTTCTGTTTTTCCACATATAGCCTTTCTTTGTTCTCTTACATATGATTTAATTCAACAGTGATCTTTGAGTAGTTATCATTCATCATACTCATTCCATCTCAGTGGCTTTGTGTTTGCTCTTCCTTCTGTCTGACCTAAATATCCACATGACTTTTTTCTTCAGCTTCTTCAGATCTCTATTTGTCACCTTTATAATGCATTCTTTCCTAGACTGTGTTGTAAAGTTGCAAGTCTGAACTCTGCCCCCCACCTCTCACTCAGGATCTTGCTTCTGTGATTTTCCCCTTCTTTACTAGTTATGGTATCTGGTTTCCAGCCTCCAAGACAGCCCCCAAAGATTCTTACCCCTCAGTAGTCACACTCTTGTGTAGCCCTCCCTCATACTGAACAGGGATGACTTATATAACTGTTTGGTTAATATATGTGTCAACTTGACTGAGCTATAGGATGCTTAGCTAGCTGGTAAAATCTTATTTCTGGATGTGTCTGTGAGGGTGTCTCTAGAAGAGATGAGGCTGGAATCAGTAAATCTGAGTAAAAAGAATCCACTCTTATCAGTGGGAGTAAGCATCATCCAATCTGTTGAGGATCCAGATGGAGTAAGGCTGAGGAAGGTCAACTCCCTCTCTGCTAGAGCTGAGACACCCAGCCCTTGTGTTCCTGGTTTTCAGATTTTCAGACTTAGATGAGGACTTACACTATCCCTGCATCCTCCACTCTATTCTCAGACCTTCAAACCAGAGACTGAATTATACCTTTGACTGTTTCTCCAGCCTGCAAATGGCAGATCATAGAACTTCTTGGCCTCTGTTACTGTGCGTGCGCAGGTGCGCACATGAGCATGTGTGTGTGTGTGGACTCTGTTTCTGAGGAAAACCCTAGCGCAGTAAACAATAGGATACTGCAGAAAAAAATGAAGTATGACAACCAAGGCTGAATTTTGTACTTAGGCCTTGTTCTCTGAGTCACAACTCCAGGGAAACCACATGCTATATTATAGGGACCCCTGTGGAGAAGTCTGCCTGGTGAGCAGTGCCTTCTGCCACAGCCACCACCACCTCACCCTGCACATGAGTGACCTTCTTGAGGCGAATCCTTCAGCTGCAACCATTACTAACATCGTGACTACAGCTTTACGAGAAACCCCCAAGCCAGAGCCACTCACCTAAGCAGCTGCTTCTGAATTCCTGACACAGAGCCTCTGTGTCAGGTAGTAAATATTTCTTGTTTTCAGCTGCTAATTTATTATTGTAGATTGCAAATACATCATCTACCCTATTATTTTACTTATTAATCTTGCTTTTGTATATCTATTTGCCTCAACTACAATCTAAGCTACAGGATGGCAGGAATTGCTTTCCTTTTTGTTCGCTGTGGAATCTCAACCACCTAGAACAACCTTCTCACAATATTCCTTTATCTGTCATGTATGTTTGTCTCTCTCATCAGACTTTTAGGTACTGTTATTCCCATTTTACAAATAAAGGAAACTGGGTCCCCATAAGGTCAAATAGCAAACCCAAGACCATGTCGTCTGAGCCAGACTTTTCTCCACAGCATAATGTGCATAGCTAGAGCCCCACACTGGCCCACGTCTGTGCATGCAGTCCTGCGTTATGTTCAATGCTGTAGGGTAGTTATTGTTGAGGGTACAATTAGATTTAAGAAATAGTCTCTGCTGTCATGCAGCTAACAATCTAATTGGGAAAACAGAATGAGTATCTGATAAGTGCCATATAGAACAGGATTTGCTGAGTGCCATATACATGTGTGTAGGCTTTCAAGGTATCATGGCCCTTTTCCAAGAAGAATGGCTACCTGTGGTTCTTTATATAGGTCTCTGTGGTTTGTGGCACCACTTTAGCCATAACTAATCAAAATAAAGCTAATTTCTTAAGTCAAAAGCTGGCTACTTTACACATGACAACAGCCTAAGAGAGAATTTGGTCTAAAAGCCTAAGAAGCCTGTTTAACTGCTGAAACAGTACACATTACACATTATTACTTTTTACACATTGCACATTAGTGCATTACAATAAATCTGCATCATCTTAGGTAACCTGAGTATATCTTTAGTCCTTGCAACCAGAAAAGGCTTCTTACACATAGTATAGTAGAAAGTCCTATAGAAGTTCAGAATAGTCAGAGCAGACCAAGGGCAAGGGTTAGGAGAACTGACTCATGAGCTTCCACAGGAATAAATGTATAATTTAATCAGTAGCTTAGAGATCAGAGATCAATTGGAATTTGGAAAGCACAAGAACTACAAGTGTACAAAGTAATTTGTAAATTTTATCTCACTTTGGTGATATTTTTTGTATACTTATTAGACATGCTTTATTTCATATAAATATTTTAAAGCTATTCATTTGTGTATATTCTTTGTATATATTACTAGAAAACACTGCTTATAGCTTTGACTAGAAATAATACTAGGGAACACTTTTCAACCAGTGGTTCAAGAACTTCCAATGATTATAAAGATGTTTCAAGTGTGGTAATGGAGTGTTTCTATTTCAGTTTTTAAAAAAAATCCGTAAATTAAAAAGAGCAGTACAAGGAATCAGAAGAAAATGGAAAGGGGGAAGAAAAGAATAATCAAAGCTTGTAGGTCAGAACATCTGTTCTTATGATGTACAATTTGAGTTTCTAAAAATGTCTGCTTATTTTCTCTTCCATGCCCTCATACATAACATTCTATGGTTAGGGAGAAGAAGAGAAAGGAGGGAGAATCCTGTTTTGTATCCTCATTCACTCACCTAACAAATATTTGTTAAGTCCTCATTTGATGCCTATCACTGTGATTTTCATGGTATTCCCTCTCTTTGTACTTTCTTTTTTCTCTTCTGTATGCAAACTCCTGTTTACTATATGAGATTCGGCTCAAATATTGCTTACATTTGAAGTGTTCTCTTCCTCCACAAAACTATATACTCTCCCTTCTATCGTCTCATAGAATCTTAGCTCTCATACCTTTGTCTTATCTGATGTGTATATTTGTCTCTTTCATCAGACTTTTAGCACTTACCTGTTTCTCTTCATCTCTTAACACTGAGCATTCTATCTTAACAACATATTAGGAGTTACTCAGAAAATGTCTATTGGATGGATGATGGATGGACGAACTGTTATTGATAACTTGTTCAAAAGCATTAACAGGGAATTCTGCATCCAGCTACATTGGAGTGGGATTCTAACATACCTGCTAAGAACATTTAGAAAATCTAGCAGTCAGGGAAAGTGGTGCATACCTATAATCCCAGCTACGTTTAGCTCAAGTGGTAGAGCACTTGCGTAGCAAGTAGAAGGTCCTGAGTTCAATCCCCAGCACCCCTCAAAAGAACAAAACAAACAATATATATATATATATAATTAATTATACACACACACACACACAGTGCCAAGATGTAGGTTAGTGATAGCGTGCCCCCAAGTTCAATCCTGTGGGGGCAGGGAGAAAAAGTGATAGGAGGCAATAATTCCATAAGAATCATGTTTGTAGGCATCAGATAGCTGCTAAGACAGTTCACTGAGGCGAGTCCAACTTTCTGTGTGTTACTTTTCTCGTTAGAGAGTTACCCTAATCTTAAACAGCCAAAAGCAGTGCAGAGTTTTTGATAGTCTTGTAATATTGAGACAAAAATTTGAGAGTTTTAACTCACCAAAGAGGAGAGCCTCTAGTTAATATCCAGACTTTCGTTTGGCACCTGTATGGAGTGGGATCCGCAGAGACTATGGCACCTCCTCAAGTCAACTCAATCCCTGATTAGGTTCCCGTGATCTGTTACTCTAACTGCCTACAGCATCCATTTACTTAAAAATGACTCATTTATCATTCTTTATGGCAGAATAGTACTCCATTATATGTAAATATCCCATTTTCTTTGTCCGTTTATTTGTTGATGGACACATGGGCTGTTTCCAAGATTTAACTATTATAAATTGTGCTGCTATAAACATGGGTATGCATATATCACTGTGGTATGATGCTTTTTTTTTTCACTTTCTTAGGTAAGTTTCTTTTTTTTTTTTTTTTTTTGGTATGATGCTTTTAACTCTTTCTGAAAGATACCTAGTGGGGGTAAGCGGGATCAAATGCAACCTCCAGTTTTAGTTTTTTGAGGAACCGCCATACTGATTTCCATAGTGGTTGTACCGATTTACACTCCCACCAACAATGGAGAAGAGTTCCTTTTTCCCACAGCCTCACCAGCCTTTGTAATTGGTTGATTTCTTGATAGCCATTCTTTCTGAAGTGAGATGGAATCTCAGTGTTGTTTTAATTTGCATCTCTCAAAATGGCCAGTGATGTTGAACATTTTCTCATGTATTTATTTGCTGCTTGCACTTCTTCATCTGAGAAGCATCTGTTCATTTCAGATGCCTGTTTTTGGATTGGGTCTTTAAATTTGGGGAGTCTGATTTTTTAAAGTTCTTTATATATTCTAGATATTAGTCCTTTGAGGAGTAGCTGGTAAAAATTTTTTCCCATTCTGTGGGTTGTTTCTTCACTGTTGGTGGTTTCTTTTGCTGTGCAAAAGCATTTTAATTTGATGTGATCCTAGGTATTGATATTTTGTAGTATTTCATGTGCAATTGGGGTTTTGGTCATAAAATTTTGTCTCCATCTATGTCTTCAAGAGTTTTACCTATTCTATTTTTCAGCAGATTAAGTGTTTCTGTTTTTATATTTAGATCTTTGATCCATTTCGATTTCAATTTAGTGCATGTTGAGAAATACGTGTCCAGGTTCAACCTTCAGCCTGTGGAAAGCCTGTTTTCCCAGTCTGGACAATTTAGCAAGGCCCTAGCTCAAACTAAACAAATGGCTGGAGATGTAGCTCAGTACAAAGGTCCTGGGTTCAATCCCCAGTACAGAAAAAAGTACTGTTTATTAATAGCCGCACACAAAAAGAGTATAATGTGTATAATTTCATTACTATAAAGTCCTAAAACAGGCAAAACTAATCTATGGTGAGTGTTAGAAGTTAGGATAGTGATTACCTTTGGAAGGGAGTACTGAACAAAAGAGGTTAATGTACTACATCTTCATTTTGCTGGTGATAATGTGGGTGTTTTATGAAAATTCACTAAGTTGTGTATTTATGGTCTGTGCATTGTATGTATAGTGTATTTCAATTTAAAAGTATACTTTTTATAAAGTATACTAGTAAAGGTATTAGAATTGGCAGCAAGGTCAATTCAGCTATATTTTAGGATTGAAGAAATTTAGCATGCTTTTTTGGGGGCTGCTGCTGGGAATTGAACTCAGGGCCTTGTGCTTACTAGGCTACCACTCTACTTGAGCTAAATCCCCAACCCCTTAGCATGCTTTAAGAAGGAAAGGATAAACCCACAGGAAAGTATTTGAAGATAATGAAAAGAGGACACATTGAGCTATATATAGATTTTAAAAGGAGTACTCATTTTAAATTTCTATTATAGTTCAAGAGCTATCTGAGGTGTGGGGATCCCAAAATTAATAAAGCTCAGTTCTCATTTTCAGTGGGTCCCCATGCAGGGGTGAAAGATACCAGAAATGATTGTGGTTGATAAAAGGTACATATTTTGAGTACTTTTCTTATATTACACATTGTGCTATGCAACTCTGCAGGATCTTAATGTTCACAACAATCCAGTGAGGTGGATATATATTCTTTATTTTCCTATGAAAACATAAGAAATAAGAAAAGCTGCCTAGGGTCTCATGACCAAGATAAAACTCTAAGCCCATCCTGACTTCAGACTTGTTCTTTCTGGTACTTTTACACTTCCACTGGATGATGGTTTAGGAGAGAAAGAACTTTCTGGTGAAATTGCAAGTGAAAGTTGAAATAAATTCCAGTGGTGCTGTGTTGGAGAAGGCAGAATAGACAGATGGTCTGGACCTCGAAAGATGAGTACAGAACAGTGTTTGATGGCCTGGAAGTAGACTTAAAGAAATGTAAGTCTTCCTCCTGAGTTAGGTCCAGACTTTCAAAGATGGCAGCAGAGTGCACAGTGACTGTATACTATGAATGACTGAGTGCTATTTTTCAGGAAGAGGATCAAAGTGCCTAGTGACACTGTTGTAGAAGAAAGTTTCAGAAGGCCTGAAAACAAGGCACTTTGTTAAGTTTGCACTGACTGATAGGGTCTGTTGTAGCTGTATTATGCACTGAGATGGAAATTAAGAGAGAAATAAACTCTATCTCAGTAAGTCATCGTTAATTGAAATCACTCATGTATCAACTGCTACATGCATCATCCCAGTGCATGTTGGATGGTTTAACTACTAAAGGTGGTAGGTAGCATGAAGCCAGGGAAATCTTGCGTCTTGCACTTTGGGATAATTTTAAGTAGCTAGTTCCCCTTAGTTAGGTTATTGGTCCAGCTGATACATTTTTGTCAACATTGTGTTGATTAAAAAAAAAGACATAAAACATATAAAATTTCAAGTATCAAGCTTTTACTTTTCCTTTTAAGGCTAACTAATGACATTCTAGAGCCTGGATTTAAAGATGTAATCTTGATAATGATCAAAAAGAGGTCAAGGTAGAGATGAAGCAGATGCCCCTCTGTACCTTACAACAGTAGAAAAGATATGAACTAGTTCACAGAACTAGTTCAAAGAATCTGCTTTGATAAGGTGTTAAATTAAGAACATTCATAAGAATATCATCCTGTCCAATACTAAAATTTGTCTGAATAGTCATAATTTAGCCACTTGTTCTCTGTTCTTGGAGGTATAATTTGAACATTATTTGAAATTATTACATTCTGCAAAGATAACCTTCAAAGTGAAGTCTGTAATTCTGACTAGTTGTCTTCTTTGATAGTTTGTTGCTTTGGTAATAATGCTGTAATTTGCAGGTTTGAATTGATGAACAATCTGAAGACTCCTAACTTTATCAAGTTAGAAGAGAATCATTAGTACATTTTTTTTCCCCACATGTAAAATGGAGAGAAACAAATTCCTATTACAGTGGCTGCTTTCTTATTTTAACAAAGATTAATTAACAAAAGGAGATTATGTGTATGAAAATATCATATCTATTATCATTATCTTCAGGAATTCATGTACTTATTCTCAAGATATTGAACAGTGTTTTTCTTTTTTCCACATAGACTGTCCTTCATCTACCTGGGTTCAGTTCCAAGACAGCTGTTACATTTTTCTTCAAGAAGTCATTAAAGTAGAAGGCATAGAGGATGTCAGAAATCAATGTACTGGCCACGGTAAGGAGCTCCCCTCCCCCCATTAGTAGTATTCATTAAAAAAGGTTTTGTTTTATTTCACTTTTAACTGGGTTCTTAGAATTAATGTACAACTTTTACTCTATGACACACAAGCCACAGTTGTTGGGCAATAATGTTCCAAATCGAGTGACAGAACCTTAGCAACATCAGTAGCTATTTAAGGTGTGGACTTGTGCCAGACACTGTGCTTCAACTTTGCATTTTACCTGTAAAGCAGTTTATTATCCTTTAATCAAGAGAAGAAATTAATTCAGTTATTTGTCCTAGTTCATACAGGTAATGATAGGCAGAGCCAGGATTCTAAGTCTTACCTGCTCGCTTGCTCTTTTTCCTTGAATCTAGGCTGGACTTTGTGACTTGTTTTGACCAATTAAATGTGGCTCATGTGACATCCTGGGACATCTGAGGCCCAGACTTTAAGAGGACTAGCAGATTCTTCTGGAAGCCAAGAAAAGAAAGTGATTCAAAGATGAGTGGGTTATCAGTTGTGTCAGATGCTGCTGACAAATAGGATGGGAACCAGGAACTGATCCTTGGGTACAATAATGAGCCTGTCATTCATGATTTGGATTGTAGAAATCTCTGTGGAGTGTTTGGAGCAAAATCCAGACTAAAGTGAATTAAAAAAAAAACAGGAAGAAAGAAACTGCAGGAAAATGAGTATAAATGATTCTCATCTCTTGCAGAAAATACAAGAACCATACAGCAGTAACAAAGGGGGATAATGGTATATGGCAATAGCAAACTTTTTTTAAACTAGAATAATTAGCATTGACTTATCCAAGTCCTGGAATATAATTCTTAGGTTTAACCCAACAATTTAAAGAGAGTATTGACTCATTGTAAAAACAGGATTCTTCCCCAGCACCCAAAAACAAACAAACAAAAACACAGGATTTTTAAAAGCAAAATTAATGTTTGGCATATAGTATCTTTGCATATTATCTTCTTTATATTTTTGTTTTTTTCTTTTGATTTTGGATTTTTGAAACAGGGTCTACCTATGAAGCTCAGGCTGGTCTTGAACTTGCAATCCTCATATGTCAGCTTCCTAATTCTTGAGATTACAGGTGTGCACCACCACATCCTGCTATCTTCCTTGTATTTCAGTTTCATAATTTGTAACATGTTATGATTATCAGTTTATAAAGTAAAAACAAAATACATTTAGGTCTCTTGGATTTTAGGATTAGAATTCTTCCTCACTGCTATTCTGCCTGTAAGTGCTTTTTCATGCATGTAGTATGGACAAAAGTAAGATTACTAAGCCCATGAAATGAGATTATATTAAAGAATAGGATAAAAAAGCTATTTGTTGGAGAATATACTTTATGTTCTCTGGAAAATGTATTTATAATTTCACATTGTGAAATATTTTAAATAAAAAATGTATGTACGTATGTATTATTTATAACTAGGGTCTTATTGTATGGCCTAGGCCAGTCTTGAAGCCCTGAGCTCAAGTGATCCTCCCACCTCAGCCTCCCTAGTAGCTGAGACTACATACATGCACCACTATGCCCAGCAGTATGCCATTTGTAATTCTTAAAAAATGTTTTTTAAGGGAGAGTCTTTGCCTATATTGCCACGGCTGTTCTCAAACTTATTTTTCTGCCTTAGCCCCCTCAACAGCTAGGACTGCAGGATCACACTGCCATGCCTGGCAAAATTGTTTTCTGCAGTGTTGAGGATT
Source organism: Hystrix cristata (assembly GCA_004026905.1). NCBI lineage: Eukaryota > Metazoa > Chordata > Mammalia > Rodentia > Hystricidae > Hystrix > Hystrix cristata. Next base: position 76,524 of record PVJO010005461.1, read on the forward strand.
GAACTAGGACCTCACATCTGCAAAGCACATGTTCTACTATTAAGCTACTTGCCCTATCCTAGTTTTCTGAAAGGTGTCCTTGGAGTGAATGCAATTTATGTATTTGGCTCTTTGGCCTGAAGTACATGCTTCTATTTAGCCTGTAATTGTAACGTTCTTTAGCTCAAACTAGAACTATGTGGTAAGCTCGCATCTTTTTTCAACTTAAATATATAAGCTTGTGACGTGAGGGTCCTCAATTCTTTAAAGGTATTTTTTTTTTTTTGGTGCTGGGGATCGAACTCAGGGCTTGCGCTTGCATGGCAAGCACTCCACCACTTAGCTAAATCTCCAACCCGTTAAAGGTACTTTTCAAGAAAAATAAGAGTTTCTCATTTCATTGGATTGTTTTCTTAGGCATATTCACAAGTCCAGCATTTAGAAATGAACTTGCAGTCCTCCTATTAGATAAATTGTGTTTATATAAAAAACATAACTTCTGACAACTCACCAATATAACATTTTGGGAGACTATCAAATTCTGTATACAAAATTCTATTGTATTAGAGATACTTCAATTAAAATCATGTTTGATTACAGAGGAAATAAGTGGAAACAGAAGTTTTTAATTCTATTAAAATTCTAATATAAAGTTCCTAATATATGTATTTTCCTTTCAAAAATTCTTACCTACCAAATGGTGAACACTAGCTTAGAAAAAACAATTTCTGACATACCAAGATAGTTTTATTTCAAGCCAGTTGAATAAAATAATAGCAATTTTGCTGGCCTAACAAGATTTTTTAAAATGAAGTTTCCCCTACAGTTATTTCCTATCTTTTTAAAAAAATCATTTACTTTATATTAGTTATACTTAGACATAAACATAATTTCAATAATAAAAAGTATATAGGGGCTCGGGATTTAGCTCAGTGATTAGAGTGCTTGCCTTGCAAGCACAAGGCCCTGAGTTCGATCCTCAGTACCACAAAAAAACAAACAAACAAACAAAAAAAAACAAACAAAAAAAGTATATAGGAGGCTGACAACCAAGATGCATTCCTATATTTATATTAGTTTGTATGAAACACAAGATCAAAGTTCATTGTCTAGATTTAATATTTGTTTCATTAAGCAACTCTTACTATGCAGAAGCAAATTAACGCTTGACTGACTTCCTCTATGATTCAAATGTAGTTACTTCAACAAAGCAAAATTAAACTAAAAACTCCAAGCAACTCTATGGCCTGAATTTTGAGTGCTTGTTTAAAAGTCCATTAACTCTACTTGTTGAAGGAGGAATTTTATTTTATTTTTTAAAATTAATTTTATTGGTACATTTTAGATATACATAATGGTCACATTCATCATAGGGAATTTGTACCTGTATAGAATGTATCTTGATCCTTCTTTTTTTGAAGGAGAAATTTTAAATTGCATATACAAATTTGTTCATGAAGTTTGTTCTGTACCTAAAAAAATGATCTTTTTCCTCTGCTAAAATTTATAAATTTAGGGGTTAGGGGTGTAGCTCAGAGAGTTTGCCTAGAATGCACAAGGTCCTGGGTTCAGTCCCCAGCATGAAAAAAAATTTAGACTGTTTTACTGATTTTATTTTCTGTTGAACCCAGGGAGCACTGAGCTACAGTCCCAGCTCCTTTCCAGTTTCAAACCTCAAGTAAGGGTCTCACTAAGTTGCCTGGGCTGGCCTTAAACTTGAAATCCTCCAGCCTTGGTCTCCCAGGTGGCTGAGATTTACAAGTAGATTTACAGCCACCATCTTGACTTCTAATTTCATTTTTTATAGTTCCTCATATATTTTTAATAATCCATTTATTTCATTATCCTGAATATTTACTTCTACTCTAAAAACATCCATTTCATAGATGAATCAGAAAATTAAATTTAGTTAGTAAATAACGTACTTTGGGCTGGGGTAGTGCTTTGTTTCACAGCAGGTCAACATGAATTGTTTGCTGTGTATGAAGAAAAAAAAATCATAAGGAATATTACAATATTTATCTTTGAAAAAAGTCTTCATAGTCATATAAAACCATATTTTAAACCAATCATTGGGGTATAGAAAAAAAGTCACTTGTTACTTTTTGGGCAACAGAGAGCTGCCTTTATAAAACTCACAGTGCATTGTGCCATTTAGTTAAATGTGCTTACTGTCTTTACTTTTGCTAATAGTATTCATTGTGAGAAAGTAAAACTTATTTTGTAACATTTATATTTTCAATCTTGGGCTGGGGATTTAGCTCAGTGATTAGAGTGCTTGCCTTGCAAGCACAAGGCCCTGAGTTCGATCCCCGGCACCACAAAAAAAAAAAAAAATGAGCAAATATATTTTCAATCTTTCCTTTTTGTGAAATGAACTAAAACACTGGCCATAGAATTAAAGACCCAATTACATCTCAATGGGTAGTGTCACTGATAGTGTATTGTTTAAAAAAAAAATAAGCACATGCATTCTTTGGGGATTTATGCCATTGTTTAAGAAAATGAAAGTGTGTCATATTTGGCTAGCATAATTTAAATCTGTACAGCATTTAATTAGATTACAATGTTAAAAATCATTAAAGTTCCATTGGTTGCCACAAGATCAAGATCAGAGAAAAGAACAAAAAAAAAACCTCATCCCTGGATTATTAAGCCTAAAGTATAACATAAATATTTCTCTTGAGGATTTTTCTAAAGTGGCATTTGGTCACATTTCACCAATAATTACTAGGATACAACAGATTACAAGTCTGTATGACATTTAACAGACAGAGGGTCATAGCAGCTGAAGCCAATTTAAAAACAAAACTATCATTTTTTTTTAAAATGACAAACCGAATTTTGCTGAATTCTGACTTTGTACAAAAGCATGGAGTATTTCAAGGTTCAGTCTTATTTTTTTCTTTTAAAAGTTACTTCCTCATGACACAATGCATGATCACTATAAAAAAACTTTTTTTAATATATGGAAATTGAAAAAAATCACCCTAAATTTAGCACCCTAAGGTAATCATTGCTAACATTTTGGTAACTATGCTTCTACGCTGACTTGATTGTTTCCAATCTTTCAGTGTCATAAACAACATGTGACAATTGTGCTCATTTGTAATTTGTAAGCCCAAATTCAAATATTGCAGAACAAGTGATTTATTTTAATATACATTATTAAGGATTGCTGCATCAAAGATGTACCTAAGAGCTTTTGATGTATCTGGCCAAATTCTCTCCAGAAAAAGTTACACAAATTCTTACTGAGTAGCTGCTTATTAGTTCTCATTATTCAACAAAACTGTTCAGCAGATCTGAAAGTCTGCTTTTTATCTTTTCAGTAGTCAGATGGAGTTGTCCCACATTTCTTATTTTTGTGACAATAATTTGCCTTAACAGTGAAAGACTATTTTTACTTGTTAATGTAAGCTTTTTTTTGTATTTATAATAGAATTGTAGTCCAGTTTTTGATATTCCTCTTTAACAATATGGTATGCTTTGTGTTTTAGTCCTATTGCTTTCTTTCCTTCTGTAAATTTACTGATTTTCAAAAAAGGCCTCCTTTAAAAGATGTAAAGGTGAAATGTGTGTAATTCATAATTTTTGTATACTTTATGTGATTTTCATTGATTATGGAACATGCTTCCCCCCCCCCAAAATAATTCAGGAGCAGACATGATAAGCATACATAATGAAGAAGAAAATGCTTTTATATTGGATACTTTGAAAAAGCAATGGGAAGGCCCAGATGATATCCTACTAGGCATGTTTTATGACACAGATGGTAAGTGATATTTACCTTGTGAGACACAAGGTAATTCTTTCTTTAACATTAGTAAAACTTATGGCTTTTCAATTCTTCAGTTTTCTAGATCAAACTCATGTTTCTTGTGGCCTCCAGGTATTACATTTTCATTATGTACCCATAACATGTACGATAGCAGTGCCTGAGTAGCTCAATGTGTTTCACAAATGAGAGACGCAGTTGATCCCCTTGTCCGGATTAAAATGTGTTCCTAAACTCAGTACTTTTGTAATACGGCACAGTCAGAAAAGTTAGTACTAGCAGCAGCGGTGTAGGATAAGAATAAATTATCCTTACTTATAAGGTTACATAATGTAAATGTATTCTTCACCATTACAAAAAACTAAACTGTATAAACATTTTCAAATGACATGAAATTATTAAGGTTAGTATTAAGATTTTTAACCTTAAATTTTTTTGCCCATGAAAGCATTTTTTCTTTGCAAAAAAGGAATGTTTCAGAACTAATACCTCTTGGACAAATACCTTTTCAAAATTTGTGTATATCGTGACTGTATTCCTCCTAATTTTAATCGTACAAACAGAAAATTTAGAATATTTACCTCAGTAATTTCCCACACCAGTAGTAATCCAGTATCTTTAGTTCTTTTTTTTTTTACACAACCAATCATTTTACTGGAGAGGCATACTTCTCATATGTATATTCAAATATACTGATGCACAAAAGATCACATCACCTTGTTTACGCAGATTTAACATCCCTTACCCTTCTTGACTTTCAAAACATAATAATATACAAAATATAAAATATCTTAACTATAAAAATCACAAGAAAAAAATGTATGAAAATATTTTTATCTAAAGTTTTTCCTCATTGTTGAGAGGCAGCCTAGTTTGCCTTGAGTTTGTAAATATTGAGTGGGTAGGAGTATGCCCTGCTTAATATTACTATTCTGTCCCAGAGGAGCTTAAATAAAATACAGTAGTTGCAGAAGAGGATGAGAGCCATGGAAAGGTATGGCTCTGCTACTCCAACTGCAGCAAGGAATAAAGCCGGTAGAAGACAACCCTGCCATCAATAAGGTTAAGTAGATTTAGCAGCCTTAATGGATGATGATGGGACACTTCTGAAGGCACTGCCATGTTTTAGAGCCCCATGGCTCTCTATAAGGATCCCTGCCACACCCAGCACCTCTTGAGGACATATTGTATTTTCTGACCAAGTGTGTTGTAAGACCCATGTTCTAGCTTTTGCCACTTGCCCAGGTGAGTAGCTGATTTATGGAGCAAATCACAGTATTTGGCTGGCTACAGCTGCATGGTGAGCATGACAAATGCATTGATCCACACCATGATAAGGGGCTCACGTGACCAGTGCATGTTATAGTCCTGGGCACTCTTCACAAAACACAAGGGGAAAAACCCAACAAGGCACTGAAGAGGTTTGAAGATAATTTCTTTGATTCTGTGGTTGAAATCTGCTTTCACTTTTTAAAATTGTCATGACGCTGAAAATATGTCTTGACAGATGCAAGTTTCAAATGGTTTGATAATTCAAATATGACATTTGAGAAGTGGGCAGACCAAGAAGATGGCGAGGATCTAGTGGACACCTGTGGTTTTCTGCACACCAAGACAGGTGAATGGATGAAAGGAAACTGTGAAGTTTCTTCTGTGGCAGGAACACTTTGTAAAGCAGCTAGTAAGTATGCACTGAATGTCTTTTTCCATTCTAGGAGGGGAAGGGAAAATAGGGCTGGTTTTCAAATATTTTCAGATTAGTGTGCCGTGTTAAAAAGAGAAGACTTCAGAATATAGTAGTGTGGTTTGTTCTCAAGTCTCTTGGAAATCAATGTGTAATTCTGTTACATTTCAGAGGTTAGGCCATATTATTTGAACTAGAGGTAATTTAATTTTATCTGCTTAAAATTTCCAAAATGTCAAAAATTTCTTCTGCTTTTTAAAAGAATTGTAGCCTCATTTGCATGCGATTTGAGCAGAAGTGCTGAGAATAATTGTGTATGCCAGAATTCCAATGTCAATTTACAAGGAATTGGATTCTTTATAAGAACATCCTTGATTTAGACAAATAGAAAAATTATACTGCAGTAAAAATTACATCATACTTCATAATATATTCTGAATTAAAATACACGTTTTCCTTCTGCTCCATCTGAATGTGTTTCAATGAACAAAATTATCTTGTTTCATATATATAATTTAAAAATTTGCTGTACTGGAAAGTGAACCCAAGGGTTCATGCATGCTGGGAAAGCACCCTACCACTGAATTTCATCCCCAGCCTTTAAAAAAATTTTTTGGGGGGACAGGGTTGAGGGTACTGGGGATCAAACTCAGGGCCTTGTGCTTGCTAGGCAAGCACTCTACCACTGAGCTAAATCCCCAGCCCCTTAAAAATTCTTTTGAGGTAGCGTCTTACCAAGTTGCCCAGGCTGACCTCAAACTTGCAATCCTCCTGCGTCAGTGTCCCAAGTAGCTGGGCTTGAGGCATATACCATCATGTCTGGCTTCCACAATGTTTTCATGTTATATGTTAAGCATTGTGTAAAGTTTGCTCTTCTAAATTCTGAAGAGTAAATCTCAGTAAAAAAGCTGTTTTAAAATATGAATTTGGGATGTATATGACACGTGACACAAACCACTATTTCCTCACTTTGCATCCTTAGTATTTTCTTCTTCAGCTGTAAACCAAAACAATACATTTGGCTCTGATTTTCTTTTTCTACATCTAAAATTACACACATTTTTGTTTTATACTTGCCACCACAGGGTCTCTGATTATAATTAAGGTGTTTTTGGGGTGGGGGGTCCTGGGGATTGAACTCAGAGCCTTGTGCTTGCTAGGCAACCACTCTACCAGTGAGCTAACTCCCCAGCCCCTTATAATTAAGTTTTATAGTGACATAAACATTTGTTGTAGTCTTACAGTAGTAGTAAACCAACTTCAAGTATCTGATTTTTTAAAAAATTAGTTCTTTTCATGTACTGTACTCCAGGGCAATATTACACAGAACAAGTCTTTAATTTGAACAATAACTTCAAAACATCAGAAACGGTGAGCAAATCACACTAATGAGGTAAAGTCACAGTTGTTTTTCAACTTCAGCCTGTCCAACAAAAATCCTTTTATTTTCCTCATCTCATTGTCTTTTTCTTGAGTCTCTTACTTTTTCCACCAACCAAATTTAATGCATTTTGCTAGGCCTATATATCTCCCTTTAAAACTAAATTCAGTAGAAACAGGAATATTAAGCCAATAAAGTGTTGATTTTTAATGACTGTGAAGTATTTAATGTCTTATAAAAATAATTTAAATTTTTAATTTTCTTTTGTGTTTTAGTCCCATATGACAAGAAATATTTATCAGGTAAGTAATTTTTTTTGCCCACACTTAAAAATTATTAAAATTCTGGCATGTTAAAACTTGAATATAAGCCCCTTTTTCTAAGATTACGTAAGGTAGAATTTTTGTAAGATATGTTTAGTAGGACCTGACATTCTAAATAGAACCACAAGTTATGCATGAAGTTTTTTTTTTCCCCCACCAAATTGTATTTCTCTCTGAAACTCCATTATCTATTTTTGTGGATATAACTCTGCATGTCTTGTTTAGAAGTTTCACCTCACAGTGCCAAGAACAACTCATAAAGTGTAAGGGCTTATTAAGTGCATTTTAGATAGATAATGGATAATTCAAAATCAAAACTAATTGTCCCATCCTCTCTATTGTCTCTTTTCCCTTATTGGGCACCACTTTACTCAGTTTCTTCAACCTTCCAGTGTTTCTTTTGTTGATGCAAGGAAACTTGAGATGTGTGACTTACTTTGATCCTTTAATCCACTCATATACTTAGTACTCTATCATTACCTATATGTAGATATATATTCCTTCTTTTTTAAAACTCCATGCTCATCCACTGTATGGATATATGTATATGTATACACACATATGGATATACATACACATACATATATCCATATAGATATATATCACACACACACACACACACACACACACACCCAGCTTTTAACTTCCACCTGTTTCCAAACATTTGTTATTATAAATAGTGCTGCAATGCATGAATCACTTTGTACAAATACATGCAATTGTTTGGTTGAAAATGACAGCTTTGATCAATACTTATCTTGGTCTACAGGAGTTGTACTATTTTGTATTCTCAGGAACATATGAGTACATATGAGTATGTGTCATGAAACTTCTAGATTTTCAACTGGATAGTATAGTTTTTTGAGGTATAAGTAACAAAATAAAATACATAAATCTCAACCTGGTATTTGTGTCTTTCACCTGTTATCACCAGTCAAACCATGATATCCAACATTTCTATCACCCTACAGAGCTCCTTCACTACTCTTCCCAATAAAAAAGTCCACATTGCCACCCACCCACTCCAGAGGTACAACTAATCTGATTTCTAATTCAGTTCACCTTAAGGTTTCTTCTTCCTGAACTGTACCATATTGTTATATACTTTTGGCTTCTTACTTAGGGATGTTTTAAGATTCATCTATACTTAGGGATGTTTTAAGATTCATTTATATATATAAAATCAGTATATATATAAAATATACTATATATATAGTATAGTATATAAAATATACTATATATATATATAGTATTCCTTCTATTGCTTCATGATTATTTTATAATGATATATTTTCCACTTTCTTTTGGATATTTGAATTTCTACCTTGGAACCAGTAAGCCACATATAAATGTTGTCTTTTTTTGGGATCTGTGTCCTCATTTTGAATAGATTACCCAAAGTGAAATGCTATGGGTTGGGGTACAGATGATCATATAGTTAGCTGTATTAGAAACTCCATTAAGAGTATGTTAATTTTTCAAAGCGGTTCAACCATGTTATAGCATTCCTATTGGCAAGTTCCATTTGTTTCACATTTTATGTTGATCCCACAGTGGTATTCTCAAATTTTACTTTTAGCTATTCACATGAGTGCATAGTTATCTTATTGTATTTCATTTCCCTGATGCAAGCACATATTGGTAACTTCTGTGAAACACTTGTTCAAGTCTTTTGCCCATATTTTTCTTTATCAGGTTTCCTTTCTTAAAGGCTTTTAAAAGAATTTAATAAAATTTTGGATGAGTCCTTTGTATCCAAAAGTTAGTATTATGTATAACACTTATTTCCTCCATTTGGAACTTGCCATGATAAACTATGATGGAGAAGGAAAAAATAAAGTGTTTGTGTATAGGAGCTACACCTTCGTTCTAGATGGCTAATAGTCTAGATATCAGCTTGAATTGAGGTGTCCAGGTGTTTATGCTTCAATATAAAGATCACTGATGACCTTTGCCACAGTAGTCAGGAGAAAGGTTGGGACAATGGGTTACATGGGTTTGAGAACTGACTGAAGTGAAAGGTTATGTTTGTAGTAAGTTTCCTCAACTTTCTCTTATTAGGCTACAGATGATTTCTTCTCTTCCTGGCTATTATTTTTAAAATGAGGATGGAATGGTAGATAATAGCAATTACTTGCTCAGTCAAGACAATAGATTTTTCCCTGTCATTAATGAGGCAGATCTAATGCAGAACTATCCTTTCCTTCAGATACATATACTGCTTATCTTAATACACTGCCAATGAGCTGCCCTGAAGATTGATTTTGTCCAACATTTTAGTAATACATAGCTAGCCAACAAAAAGCCTTGGTGGGAACTTGGCCACAGGTCACTTGCGGAGTATAAGTATAAAAATATAAGCATACATATTTACTGTGTCCTATTGCAGTTCTTAGGATGAGAGGTCTTTCAATTCTCTGTTAAAGCTGTGATTGAGTCTGGAAATCATTCTAAATTATGCTTTTTCACACTAAATTTATTTTTTGTCTATATTTCTGTGGCCATGCAATCAAAAAGGTAGATACTGATTATGTATTATGATACAAACATTAATAGGTTGAAATAACAAGTGTCTGTCTACATGGGTAAAGTTCGGGCTCTATACTGAAAATACATAGTACTACTAAAATGAATGCAAAAAATCTAAATGCAAGATACTGCAGCTCTCAGCATTTTTAAGAAATAAAAATCTTGAGAGTAGTAAATGTATAATTTTTGTTTTTCTCATCTGTGAGATTCTCAAATAGAGGAATACATGAGAACTACACTTGTGCCCTCCAAAATGTTGTACTTGGAACTTGTACAGCTTTGTTTCCTATATATTCTTCTTGTGTTTTCCTTTTCAGATAATCACATTTTAATATCAACTTTGGTGGTTACTAGCACAGTTATTCTGACAGTTTTGGGAGCAATCACTTGGTTCTTCTACAAAAGACATTCCGATTCTGGTTTCACCACAGTTTTTTCAACTACATCCCAATCGCCCTATAACGACGACTGTGTTTTAGTAGCTGGAGAAGAAAATGAATATGCTCTTCAATTTGACTGAATTTTTGGTAATGTCAGACCAAGACAGCAATTGTCTTCACACTGATTCTTGTCCAAGATTTTAATATAAAACAACACTGAAATTATAACTTTTATGATACTTATTCTGGTAGCAATATTTTCATGAAGTCACTGTGACAAAACTCAACCTTTCTGTTATTAACATGTTCCCACCAGCTTGAACCACCAGTGGAGATAAACGAATACAGCCCATTGTGAACATGTTAAAAGCAGGTTTTTGAAAAGCAATGAACTAACTTAACGGTTTTAACCATTTCAAATGTAGAAACTTTCACTCGAATAAAGGAAAGCCTGAAGTCCAAGAAGCTGATAAAAATAAAAATCCAGCCTATTTGTCTTAACCTGCTGTACTTTGCCTTCCATCTAGTTGAACCACTTTACTCTAAAATTTAACCTTACTCCTTTATTGATAAGTGTGATATGGGAAATAAGTCTAATTTTTAAATAGATTCTATACATTTAAATGTCCCGATACTGATTACTTTGGCTGATAATTCCTCCAATATTTGCATTTTCTTTTATAAATTAGATGAAAGTTATACAGATTTTAATACTCCATATTCCACATAATTTTATAATCCCATTACTTTTAGGCACATTAAACAAATGGAATTTAGCACTGATCACAAATATTAAAAATCTAAAAAATTCTCTGAAACAAAAGATTAGAGATGTGTCCACATCCAGGAAGGATTTCATTTTACAGGTCTCGTGGCCTCTGGTAATTAAGTGTTAAATCTTAATTTTTTTTTAAGGTTTTTTTGAAACAGGGTCTCACACTAATTCAGGCTGGCCTTGAACTCACTATGTAGCCCAGGCTGGCCTCAAACTTGCAGTGATCCTCCTGCCTCAGCCTCAAATCTTAATTTTTTTTAATGTCAAAACATCTATTACAGGTCTTTCTGTTTTTTGGTCAACAGGTAACTGAGTTATTGAAGCTTGTATTTTTTGATATTAACATAGACAGGCTTGTTTACTATATTAAGAATATAGAAATTGTTTCTTCAATGTCTTCATTGTAGCTAACGTCTATATAAAGTGCAGAGGATCAAACTCAGAGACATGCATATGCTAGGCAACTGCTCTTCAACTTAGCTACATCCTCAGCTCAGAAGAAGGAGTAACAGTTTAAACTACATTTCTTAGGAATTTCCATTCTTGGTAGTGATGTATGGTCTCTACTTTTGTTAGTTTAAAACAGATAGCGAGCAAAAAGACTTTTCTTTTATTCCCACTTATTACTCTACAGTCATATTTATACATTCTCAGCAGGTAACATTACTAGATACTAAGTGGTACTAATAATTACAAAAACAATAGAAGGCCAAGCCAGTCTATGTTATCAAGGTAGTTTAGTAGTTATAAAAAAAAACTATATTTAAATTATAAATAGATTGTTTTCTATCATTGAGACTAACCTTAAAGAATATACAGTGGGTTAAGCAGCTGACAATTTTCATAATGAATCTCATTAAAAGTACAGAAATCTCACATTCAAAGCACCCCTAAGAACTCACAGAATATACTGAAATCGGCATCCTTAAATTTTGTGTTTCTGCTTTTAGTAAGGCGATGTAAATGTAACAGGCAAGAGCTGAACAAGGGGTTAGGGATTTAGCTCAAGTGGTAGAGCGCTTGCTTAGCAAGCACAAGGCCCTGAGTTCAATCCCCAGCACCAAAAACAAAAAAACGAAAAAAGCTTAACAAATATTTTAGAAACATACATTGCTCTAAGAAATGGGATTTGATATTTTAATAAAATTTCTGTCTATAAGATTCGAAGTCTTCTTTGTGCACCAGTTGAAAAGGAAACAGTTCAAACTATGAAATAAATCAATGAGTATGCACTTTATTTCCAGCCAAGAGCCAAGATTTTACATAAAACCAACAAACTAACTGGGGGCAAACTGTTCATTCACATGAGAAATTACACTGTTTCGATTCAGGTTTTGAGGAAGTAGTTTGTTGCTGTAACATCAGACTTTAACCTGAACTACTCTGAGGTGTTTTTAAGTGTATCTTACTGATATTGACAGGAAAAAATACAATGTTATGGACTACACAACTCATGACCACAGTGCAGACTCATTCAGCTTGACTAGGTAATTTTCATCTCTTTTCCCCAGATAGTGAAAAATATTAATCATCATCAAATAAATGCTCAGAATTATCAAGTAACAGTTAAAAATGACCAGGACCCAAATAGGTTATTTATATCATATTTATCTATAAAGTAGTGACAACACTAAAAAACACATTGAAAACCAGTGTTTTAAACTTTGAATATGGGATTTAAAAAGATTCCATTAACTTGTAATTGCAATAATTTTTTTAACCAAATAGCATTTGACTGGCAATTCTGATATAATTTACAGTTGTAATATTCCTGAAGGAATACTTACATACTATGGCCTATCAAATATAATCTGCATTTTGAAAAATCAATATAAAAATTTTTCCATCATTTCTGAATCTTTTTTATACTTTTCAAATTAGGTTTTATTGCTAAGTGAATTTAGAATTCAAATTAAATTTGGAAACCTAATATAATGAATGGTCTTCCCATTCTTTTTTAGTTTTTAGAAACACTGGAAGTAAATAATTACTAAAATATGACTTGCGATGTAAGGCATTGTAGAAGAAAAACTAATTAGGTGCCATTTCGCATTTTATTTCAAAAGCGTATTTTGTCCCCCTTTTTTCCCTAGCAAGAAACTAGAACACAAATCTGTTTTTCATAAATATGACTACAGTAATCAGAACACAAAAAAAGGGTTGATGGGCATTGCTTAGATATTTAAAACAAGGGTAATACTTTCCCACTCACCTACAAGAAAAATATTTTACCAGTTTATAAACATTAAATTTGCTGGTCAATGTTAAGAGGTCCAGCAGAAGAATTTTAATTCAGTAACACTTGAGAATGAATATATATGCACATGTATACACGTATGTATATATATTCATTTTATATACAGTCAATATATTTCATAGGCATTCCCCCACAAAATTAATTTGTACTTAATTGCTAGTCTTAATAAACACTTGTTCACAGACCATCCATTTGTCTTAAATGAAGTTAGGCAATATCATATGTTCTGTTATGTTCTCCATCTTCTTCAGAATCATCCTCTGAAGCTGTTGAAAGAAAACAGAATGATCAAGAATGATTTTGAGGGGGATGAGGACAGGAGGTGTAACTATGAAACCAGAATAGCAATGACTTGCAACAACAAAAATCCCAACTTAGTATACTGTTTGGTCAAAATGGTAAGTTACCATGACAGGGTTAGAGTGGTTTGATAGTGGGTGATGCCTATCTACAATGCCCCACCCCCTCATCTTTTTGTCATGTTTTACAGTTATAAAAATGAAAATGCTTTAAAAGTATGGTTCAAGAGCATCTTCTAAAAAATGTTTTTGAGATCAATTTGTGTTCATAGTAGCTAATGATATAAACACTAGAGAAAAAGTGAATTTAAGGCAATTCCTCTCACACACCTGAGTAGAATCTGGCTTATTACTGCTGCATGTTTGATGCATCCAATGAAAATGAAAAAACAAAAAAAAATGTACATAAAATAATAAGTTATGGGTGTTCTTATAATTTACATCAAAGCTATGTCTATATAATGCCAAGAAAAAGCTCTATTTAATAAATTAAAAAAGCTTTATATAGACACAGCCTAAGTTAAAATAACTGATTCAGTAAAAGACTACAGTACTGTTGAAATTATGCCCATGTCTCCAAACTGTCAGAAATTTAGCACTTTTACATTTCTGACCTAAATTTATTCAAGAGTCGTTAGTGGCTCTTTTAAAGTAAAGCAACCTAGAATGTCTTTAGGAAGGGCATAGTAATGAAAAATTATGGCTTCTGTGAACTGCTTTACATATGAAAGAAAATGAAGGTTCACTAAAATAAGCATCTGACCGGCATGTCTGCTATTATAAAAAGCAGAAAGATATAATGTACTCTCACTTCATTAACATTAGACAGCTGAGGAGCAATTGGCAGAGAACCAACCCAGAGCAAATCATAGGAAAAATATGCCACATTCATACTTCTAATAAACTATATCAAGTGTGTACCACAGCTTATGACTGAGATAATCCCTATGGTTAAGTTTTGTATCAGAAATATCAAATTAAATTATAATACTGTAGTTTTAAGGAAACTTTAATACTCCAATGCTGTGGTACTTATGGGATTAATTTGTAGCACCCACATCTTTCAGTTACATGACTTTGGGTCTTTTACCACCACTTCCTTCTCTGTCACAGGTTGGAAGAAGATACTGTTACGTTTAGGAAACTATGATCGACATGACAATGTTAGTTTTTTAAAAATGAGAGCTCTGGGGAAAATATTGTATACCAAAATGATCACATCTGACAAAGTATTTTAATTTTCAAAAAAAAAAAAAGAGACTTGCCAAATATAAGGGATTTGAACTAGTAAGTTAGAAAGAAAAAAAATTATACTAAATGAATTCCCACTCCTTTATTTTCACATATAGCAAATTGTGAAAATGTCAGGTTTTTTTCTCAAATTCTTCAAAAAATCCATTTATTAAAAGATTTTTATGAGAACTAAATTCAAACTATCTGAAGGATGCTGACCTTTCTCTAAAGGTAAAAATATTGTACCTACTAAAGCTAACACTCCATGTATTTTGAAGATGAGTATGTCAACTCAAGATCATATACTTCAAAACACTTCAAAGACTACTGGAAACAGGGAGCCTGTTGCTTTGGGTGAAAAAGTACAATAACTAGAGGTTGGGTGGGGTAATCTTAGATTCCCCAGGAACTGTTCCAGAGCCACTAACACCTGTGTGCCCACCTTGGATGAAGCACCATGGAGATGTTATATGACTCTGAGAAGATGGCAGACCATAAAATGCCTGTAAAGATTTGGGGATTACATGCATTCACCTAAGAGCCCAGATAAAAGTCCTAATGCTAGAATATGATCTTAAGAGATTAGAGTTACTAACTTATTAAAGGTCCACAAGGCCCTGAGCAAGGGACAAAAAACAAAATGAAACAAAACAAAAAAACCTGTGGCTTTTAATCCCCAGCCTGTTTCAGATTTGGAATCAAAACTCCTCCTTTATTTTTCTGGAACCATGTTATAAGCCCAAGTAAAATCTTTTTATGGTCTAACAAAGCTGAATAACAAGTGAAAATTTCTTTTAAAAACTGTCCAAAACTAAGAGATACAGTGGATTAGTAAATTTGTGTTCATTTTTAATACAAGTGCTAAAATCAAAGTGATCAGTTAAATTTGTCTTAAACATAAATACTAGTGGTTAACACTTCATCCTTCCAAACACCTTACACACAGTTTTTAAAGTATGCTGTTAAAAAAACTAGTGTCAATTGCCCAACCCATATTTCCCAAATCAATCATTTTGTTATTATTAAGCCTACAAATGAAGCTCTAACTTGGCGGAAAAGAGTTATAGATACTTAGGTTTGTTCTGTGGGTTTAATTTGCAAAAGAAAATTCAACAAGTCTGGGGAGGGGAAATTCCACCTACTTTCGAGATCTTCCATATGTGCCTGAAGAGTTCTTGCAAGGTTAATAAACTAGAAACAATGCAGAAAGAAATACAGTAGTTTAAATGTTGAAAATGGATCTAAAGAGAGAATCAGTATAGGAGATTCATTTCTACTTAAGAAGTCAAACACCATTTTAATTCTTTAAATAGGGGTCTCTCTCCACCCATATTAAAAAATTACAACCTTAAGGGTATTATGTAATTATTATTAATAATGTAGAAACCAGTTTCTTGAAATTGGGAGCAGAAACAATAATTTTATCCAATGGTATTGTCTTTCTACATAAACACTTCAAAAAACTTATAAAGGGAGAAAACAAACAAGAAACAAAACAAAAAAAACTTTGCTTATTAGGGCCCAAGTTAATGGAAATTTATCTGCCTAAATTTGAAAGAAAAACCCTACCAATGACTTCTACTTATTATTAACAGTATTTTTTTTTAACAAAGCATGAATTCAAGAGACCTTATATGCTTTATGTGGCTTATTCATACTTAAGAGTTAAAGACACCTTTTTAGAAATCATTGTATGGCATTTGCTAAAGCTAGGGAATGTTGGTTTCTAAAATACTTAAGAAGTCAAGAGATCTTTGCTTAAATTCTCAGTGCTTCTCAATAGTTTGTTCTCTTTACTCTCAATGATAATCTGTAATTGGTACACTGTTGTAAAAGTCCATATGATGATACAATACTGAAAAGTATTTTACTAACTTAGAAGCAGTATTATATTCATTAAATTTTTAAAAATTAATTTTCAAAATAAGCTACAACTTATTAAAACTACTAATTTTTAATCACTACAGCAAACATTTATATAAAAATACTCTGAAGGATGTTTTATGAACACAAGATAGGAAGTGTTCAGAATGTTACAGTAATGACACAAAATAGCCAAGGTAGGAGTTTCTTTTGGTACATTAAGGTAAAAAGCACTGTTTCCTTACAAATACCTAACAGCCTAAATATTACATGGTTAATAGTATACGTAGTTAGCAATCAGTCCATATCGTAGTTTTTAATATGGACTCTTAAAAAAATAGTACACTGATGCTATTATTTTATAGGATAATAACAAACTGAAGTTAGTTTCCCATACTCTTGGCTTCTGGAGTTCAAGTTCAGGTTTCTAAGTTATAATGCTGAGGTTTTTTTAATTAAAGAGAACATTTTCCTTTAGTGTTTCCCTTTTGGTTTCTGTTTTTCACTGAAATACATCCCAATTACTTTCAAGAGTGAGAAAATTACTTCCTTCTCTAAATAGCTTTATGACAAAATTATGCTGCTTGTTGTAGAAGGAAGACAACAATTTCTATTAAATCTATAACATCTTTTTTTTTTTGCTTTTTTGAGAAGAGGTCTCGCTTTGCAGTGCAGGCTGGTCTTGAACTCACTATGTAGCCCAGGCTGGCCTCCAATTTGCAATGATCCTCCTGCCTCAGCCTCTCAAGTGCTGGGATTACAGGCATGCGCTAGCATGCCCAGCATCTACAGTATCTTTACTTTTAAAAAACATTTAAAACTAAGAGCTCCCCAAAAGAAATAGTATGTGAACATATAAAACCATCTGTTTTCCAGGGCAAATATTTTCTGTATTACACCCTCCCTCTCTCCCACTCAAATATTACTTACTCGAACACGTGTGCTTGGTTCATTTGTATTTCCCATCATATCAGAAAAGCTTTGTTCGCACAAGTGCAGTAACACAACTAGGTAGAGACCAGAGCTGATAAACTCATACTCAGCCTTCAACAGAGAAGCAAATAGGAGAAAAGGAAAAGTAAAGAATGAAAAATTAGAATTGTGATCGACAGTCACAGTTTATTGATAAACTAGAGGAAATGTATTCATATCCAGTTCCTAGTAAGGCATACAGTGCCACTGACTAAAACAAGAAATAAAAGGCCTGCCCTTTAAAATTTCCTAAAATTTTACTAATGTTATGAGTCCAAATAGGTGTGAATAGCCTCTAAATCCTTGGAGTCTTCTTTTATGTAATGGTTTATAAAATCTTAACTTTTAAATCATCTGAAGGTAGAATAAATCTTTTGATTTTCTAAAATTCATAACAGATTTCCTTTTACGAATGGGTAATACCTACATACATAGCTATCGGTACTTACTTTAAAGTTACCATTTATTTTAAATCAATATATTACTATAATACGTAGTCTGATAGCTCAAGTGTCTGTGTGATGGCAATTAACTTAAAGGCCAACAGTAAACACAAACTCATTATTAGCACAGAAATTTTAATGGGTGAGAAAAGTTCACTGGTTCAAAATATTCCATCTTTTTTCTTCCCCCCTGGTGTTGGGGATCAAACCTAGGACCTCACATGTTAGGCAAATACTCTATCATTGAGCTAAATCTCAGCCCTGTTCTGTTGTTTTGAAGTTATTAATATGTCATGAATATAGTGTTATTAAGAATCTAATCTGTACTGCAACTTTAACAGAAAAAAGGTAAATTGTACCCCTCTTATGTAATTAACTCATCTCATGGTAAGCATTATAAGTTCTTAATAGTAACTGGTTATCTAATTCTGCTGAGCGAATCTGAAATTTAACTGGGCATAGTAGTGCATGCCTGAAGTCCCAGCACTCAGGAGGCTGAGGCAACAGATCACTGTGAAATTAAAGACCAGCCTGCACTAGAGTGACAGCCTGTCTCAAAAAACAAAAAGAAAAACAAAACAAAAGGAAATTCATTGTTTTTTAAATGTTCAATTATTCTGATTAATTTTAAAGGAAATCACTATTAAGCAAATTTTTACAAATTTTAAAATGGTTATCGCTTATAAAAGATAAAGTCACTGGAAAACAAGGAAATAAACTATCAAAGTAAGCTAGTTGTTAAGTCACTAGATTCCATGATTCACATAGAACAAAAAAAGCCAGGAAACTCGAAGGCTGTCATTGTCTTTATAAATGACCTGACCTAATATTTCCTAACACTTGTAAATTATTTAAGAATGGGGTCATGAAAATATAGTGAAAATCCTCCCTTGAATGAAAAACCAAAGAGCTAGTTTTAACAGACAAGATGAACATCTAAAGAAGGAAGGTGACAGGAGAAAACAATTCTTCTGAAACCTACTTTTCTTCTGAGGAAAAAAGTTGTATTTTTTTTTCATTATTTTATCTTTCTCTATACTCTTTCCCTTGTTCTTTAAAACAATGCTCAGCTTTCTACATATGCTCCTTGGGGATTTAATCCATTTTCATGCTGAAAGTGATTTTCTTTTTGGAAAACTGGCTCATTAGAGAATAAAATCATAATTGATATTAGAATAACAATTATATCAAATGCCTAATATTCTATCCTTTACATCAATGATTCTTAAACTTTGACCTAAGTAATCTGTTTCAGGGGATGTGGGAATCTTTTAATTTATACAGAATTTGTGCCTGTGTATTTTATAAAAAGGATCCATAATTTTAATCAGATTTCAAAGAGTATTCATAGTTTCTATACTTTATTTTAAAAGTGAAGGCAGTTTAAAAACGACTTTATATTGTATGATTTCATTTATATGAAATATCCCAAATAGGTAAATCCAAAAAACAGAATACAGACTAGTCATTAGTAGATGCTAGGGGTGAAAAAAAGAGAATCAAGAGCAACTGCTTAATGACTATAGCATTTTCTACTGGTATGATGAAAATGTTCTAGAATGAAAGAAATGGTGGTTGCACAACTTTGTAAATGTACTAACACTAATGAATTGTTCATTTTTAAATGGTTCTGGCATTGTATGTCCACCTCAATGTGAAAGTGGGTGGGTGTCCATTACTCCTTCATTAAAAAGTGTTTAAGCACTGCCTACATTTCCTTGCTATCACCTCTCTTTTCATAACAAACAGTAACACTTGGATAGTTTGGCTCTAGAGTCACCCTTATTATCTCCTTAAACACATACCCTCTCTTCCCAGAATTTTCTTCAGTAGGAAAAAACAGAGCCCTTCATTCTAACTATTATTTAAGCATCTGAAACACAGTTCTGGTGAAGTAAGGTTAGCATCCCTACTTGGGGACTGTTTTCCTAAGTTTTTAAGAAGCATGGCAAATTTTAGCTTAGTAAATTTAAAACCTATAAAATGGACATTTGTCTTTCACTTAAATAAAGAAAAATTATGAAATTATAAACACCTAATGCCATAACAAAAAATTATGTTAAGAATGTATTATTTTATTGCTGGATTTCTGACCATGAATTAATCTTTTCTTCAAGAGCTGTCCTTTAAGCATAGAATAGACACTTACCAAATTAGGCAAAATATACTAACTTGTTCATTTGCATGAGCTCTATGTAGTTCATGAATATCAAAATCCTCCAAGTTAAGTTGCAACTTCTCTTTACAGAGTTCACAGGTGGTTACAGCCTCTAATGAAGAACCTTGGAAAAACCAAATAGCATGTAAAATTCAGTTTTACACTGTCCTTGTAAAATTTAAGATTTAAAATGTACACAATCTTGGGTGGGGGAGCCTGGGAAGAAGGGGGACCAGGAGAATAGAAGGGAGGAGATTATGTTACTGCAATAAACCTCTCCTAAAATAGGAGACCCAACATGCATGCCAGGTCCTACCTTATGATATTTAGGCCTCCACCCATAATTTAGGTATCTTTCTCCCTCCCAGATACTCACACATCCTTATAATTGTATGAAGGTAACGGAGGCAATGGAATCTTATCTGTATTTCCTACTTCTTCCTGAAGTACCATGACTTGATGCCATAAAAACAATGTTTAATGATGCTGCATCTCAAACAACTAGTTATATTCTCTGGCCAGTATTTTTGATGTGACAGCATATACGTGTTTTGTGGAGTCTAAGGAATGTCTCTCCCCCACTCCCTAGGAAGAGGAATAAAAAAACCACCTTTGTCTAGATAAAACAATGGCTCCTCTGGGGCCAAGGGAGTACAGTGGTACAGTGCTTGCCTAGCATATGTGAGGGCATAGGTTCAATCCCCAGCACAGAAAACAAAAAGCCACAGTTCTTTTCAGCCATAAAAGGAATTAAGTCCTGATACATGCTAACAACATGGCTGAACCTTAAAAGACTATGCTAAGTGAAGTAAGGCAGATGCAAAAGGAAGAATGTTATGATTCTACTTACATGATATATCTAGAATAGGCAAATTCAGAGAGAGAAAAATAGACCAGAGGTTACCATGATCAGGAGAAGAGGAAGCAGGGAGTGAGAACTTAGTGGGTACAATTTCTCCCTTGGGTAATCAAGTTTTAAAAATGGATATAGGAGGCAGGAGGAATCTTCTGAGTTTGAGACCAGCCTGGGCTACACAGTGAGTTGAAGGTCAGCCTAAACTACATACTGAGACCCTATCTCAAAAACAAACAAAAAACCACAAAAATAGTAGTGGATGGTTGTACAATGTTCTGAATGCTATTGTACTGTATACTTGCAAATGGTCAAAATGGGAAATTTTATTTTATACACATTTTACCACAATTTTTTGTTTTTCTTTTTAAACAAAAGTAACCTTTGTTCCATATGCACACAACAAATGATAAACTTCTGGTTTTAATATAGTAGTTAGTATCTTGTCTAATTAAACACATAGCCTTTTGCCCCATTCTTGTGTTTATTTTTAGGGAGGGTTTCCAAATAAAAAATGTCCTAATTAGACATAAGTTCACAAGGAAGAGATTTAAATTCAATTCAACTCACATTTGTTGAGTGATTGTTCTGTACCAAGCAAGAGAAGTTTTGGAGATTAGAAAAGAGTAAACAACAGCCCTTGTCTTTAAGGAGCACATTTAAAAATCTCATAACTACAGAATTAGAAAAGGCAATCATGAAATTTATCTGGAACCAGAAGAGACCAAGAATAGCAAAAACAATTCTGGGCAACAGGAATAAGGCAGGGGGCATCACAGTCCCCGACTTGAAATTATATTATAAAGCTTCTGTGATAAAAACAGCATGGTACTGGCACGAAGACAGACCCGAGGACCAAAGGAACAGGCTAGAAG
>PVJO010005462.1:0-98247 GCA_004026905.1 Hystrix cristata
TGAGGACGGCGTTTCTTTGGGGCAAAGACAGCATTCAAAAATTGATCGTGGTGACTATTGCACAGCTCCACCAAAGCCCTAAAACCCACCCAATCACACCCTTTAAAAGGGCAAATTTGGGTATGTGAATTATGTGTTATCAATTTTAAAAATATTCTGGTAACCTCAGGAAGAGATTAATGTAGGTGCCAGTGGAGAAAGACATGGAAAAATAAGGACAAAATCATGAACAAAGTGTCTTTCTGCAGCCCTATAATGTTTGGCTTCTTTTTATAAGTCACAGCTGAGGAATCCTCTGGCTCAGCTTCCAAGTGCCTTTGACCAACCACCTGCCCAGGACCTCCTCCCCCAACCAGCACTTCTCAGCCCTGTCACAGAAAGCCAGAGCGCTGCTCCAAGAGCAAAGCCAAGAATCAGACCAAGAGCGCTGGGAAGGAGCCCGGGGCTGAGCAATCCCTGGCAGTCAGAGACTGGCAGGCTTGGCTGCAGAGCCTTCCCTTCGCTGAGGGCCTGTTGTCACTGTGGTTGGGAAAACAATTTCCTGTCCAGCGGCCTTGCCGTGGGCTTTAGACGATCTTGTCTGGTTCATCACATCCCTCCTTCTCACCAAAGACTTTCTGTTGATAAAGCATTTACTCCCGTTCTGTGTCCTCAGCAAGCATGGGAAATGGCCAGTTTGCAGTGCCAGTAGCCGCTGGGCTCAGGAAGGACTTGCTGTAGATGGCACAGCTCTTTGGGAAAGGGCTTTCTGCTCACTTTTGCAGTTGCTTTCAGAATCAGCTCATTCACTCAGCCTGTGTTTTGGGGTGTGCAAGGCAAGCTAAACATCCCGATAGCAGTCCCAGCCACGGAGACATTTACAGACATTGTCAAATGTATGGAATATTATGGTAAAAAAAAATGTCGAACATTGTAAAAGTGATCCCCATCCAAATTTTGGTATGCATTTTTCTTGTGACATGTTATGAATCTTGAAAGATCACCTAAAAAGGCGAATGGGAAGCAGCTCTGTGACAACCACTTTCATACCTGTGAAGACAGAGGCCACCCAACAAATCCTGCTGGAGTAGGTAGAAACTGGTGGTGTTATGTGAACAACAGGACTTGTAGTGTCTTCGATGTTTCTCTATTTAATGTTTTGGTTCCTAGTCTGGCAACATGGTCATGATGGGTGGCAGGAAATACCACGCTGCACTGTACTGAAAGTCTATAGTGTTAGCAACACTAAAACTTCCTCTGAACATCTAACAAAGTGTTTTTTAAAAGTTGCTTGTGTTTTACATACACCCCCATGAAAAACCCAACATAAGTTTGGTCATTCAAGGCCACATAAGAGAAATGGTAAATTGAATTCACCTAATAGTACAGAAAGTGCACCCTCATCCAGGACTTTAAATTTCTTCCTAGCCTAGCTCCTGGTTCTGTGGCTCCCCCTGGTGGAAGAGAGAGGAATCAGCGCCCTGGAGGAGGGATGCTCCTAGCCCAAACCTAGACGCTGCCCTGGTCGAGCATGGAGGATCTGGGACTCTTGGGCTGTGTGCGTCCTCAGGGATCTTCTAATCCACCCATTAAGCTCTTTTTTTTTTTTTTTTTTTTTTAAATGTGGAACTGCTGTTTGAACCTAGGGCCTTCTCACTGAACTACATCTCTAACCCTTTTCCACGTTTTTATTTTGAGACAGGGTCTTACTAAGTTGCCCAGCTTGGGCTCAAACTTGCTATCCTCTCAGAGTACTGGGATTACAGCCTCCCAGAGTACTGGGATTACAGGCATGCACCACCATGTCCAGCTCATCCTTGAGTTTTAAACTGAGAACTTGAGATCCGCGAAGAGAGGCTATGTCCTCACACACCCATTTGAGACCAGGACCCCAGATAAGATGGTTTTCCTCACGCTCCCTAGGTAAAGGACCCTGGGGAGGAAGACCCCCCTGCCTTGGTCCTCCTAGCTAAAGGGCCTTAGAGAGGCCCACCCTCTCCCCGTGTCGGAAGTTCCCGGTTAAGAGGACCCTGGGGAGGACCCTTGGATTCCCTCAAAACCCCTTAGCTAACTGGGCAGGGCGGGCGCAGATGTGCCAGATGCAGCTTGAAGTCATCCCTAAGCTTTGTTTTCTCAGGAAGGAGGGCCAGGCTCAAAGATGAAGGCCAACCTGGACAATTTAGTAAGATCCTGTCTCGAAATTAAATTTTGAAAAAAGGCTGGGATGCAGCTCCATGGTAGAGGGTTTTCCTTGTACATGCAAGGTTCTGGGGTCAATCTCTAGCCTTGCAAAAAAGGGGGGACGGACTGGAAGTATTTGCTGTAGACAATGCAGGCACAGGGTATTGCTGGGCTTGAGGAGGCCCACACATGGTTGGGATTTGTGACGAGAGTGTGTGGGTTGAGTCCTGGGACCCCTCCCTGCCCTGCATGTCACTCCACTTCTCTATGCGGGGGTGTGTGGAGAGAGTTCTTGGGTCTGTTTGGTGAGAGCCCCTGGGAGCTGGGCTCACATCAATGCTGTGAGGCAGCAGGCGGTGATGGCAATATAGAGGTGATGCTGCAGGCACCTGGCAAGGGTTACAGGATGTGCTGGTGATGTTGACAGGAAGTGATCACGCACACACACATACACACACACACACTCACACATACTACAGGAGGAAACAAGTAAAGACCTAATCCAAGGTCTTAAACAGGTGGGAGAGATGATTCCACTGCACCCAGGAGAGCGCTCTGAGACAAGCACCGACTGCCGTCAGAGCAGAAACTCTCATTTTAAAAAGCAACAGAAGCAAGTCACGCCGCATTTACTCTTCAACCTAGCAACTGCACTTGTAGAAATCCGTTTACAAGCCGTATCGGCACAGGGACGAAATGACCCAAGCACAGTGTTATCAGTGGCAGTGTTGTTTGTGATAACACAAAACTGCAAACTACCAAAGTATCCATGCGTGTGAACTGGGCTGTGAAGCCATGACAAGGAGCTGAAAGTCCGCACTCATATGCAGAGGTCTCTAGCCGAGTGCATTAGAGGGAAGGCGAGGGACAGACAGAGTAACAGTGTGCATTGTCTGGTGGAACTCTATGTGAGGAAATAAGAAATGAGAACACGCATCCACATATTTGCAATATAACCACATGCAGGAAATAATCATTTCATGGACCTTTAAAGCACAACATTTTCATTTACTTGATTGTACTTGCTTATTGGAACATAGTCTAACTACAAAAGGAGTTACAAAGAAATCTTAATCTAATCATCTTGTTGTTAGTAATAATATGTGCTGGAATTATTATTTTGAAAGTATCTTTTATATTATGGAGATAAAGGAGATAAGTAATTTTAAAGTTGTTACAGACCAAGGTTTTTAATGTGAAAGAAAAAATGCGAACACAAAATACAAATGTATGCAAGACTTTACAATGTTATATATGCTCTGAAAATAGTAATATGAACTTGCATTTTATTTTTTAACTTCGTCACTGAAAGGCCTAGAAGTAAAACACATCCATTCTCCCAGACTTGACCATGACATGTTTTTCCCACTGAGAGGAGCTCCCGCCCTCCCCACCCCGCTCTTTGCCGTCCACCCTACATCCTTCCCACAAGGCCAGTCGCCTTCCCACTACCTGGCCTGCGGCTGTGCCAGGTGCTTTGCTGTGGCCAACAGGAACTTAGCAGACATGGGTTGGGGAGCCTTCCGGGAGTAAAGCACACTGTCCAGGCATGCCCTGTTGTGCCTTAGCCATCACTGTGGACGGAACACCCCCAGACTAGCTCACTGCTTACAGAACATATGACTGTGCTATGTATAACTCTAGAGTAAGCATCTGAACATCTCCATTGAGTCAGTGGATTTATGGAAATATACAAAGACTCTGAAAGCTGACTAGATCAGTAACCAGGACATAAAAGAAAAAAAGAAGTATCTTTCCAAAAGACTCTGATATTACACAACTGCTTGCATTTTTTGTAGAATAGATCTTTCTGCTATTTAGACTGAGTGCTTTAAGAAAAATATACTGCCCAATTTTTGTTTTTTGATGCAGTACGGAGATTTAAGCCAGGTCCTTCACACTGTGGTACATACAGCCTCAGCCCTTTTAAAATTTTTTTATTTAGAGATAGAATCTTGGTAAGTCCCTACACTTCCCAGGCTGGGCTTGAACTTTCAATTCTCAGAGTGCTGGGATTAGCTACCCAATTTTTTTGACATTAGAAAAATGTTAATTTTGAGAGCTTATTTGGAAGTTCTAGCAAGGGAGTGCACCTATCCATATACCCTCGGCTGAAGAAGTGATTCTCCTGTATCGGGAGTGGTCATCCTCTTCGACTGACCAAGCTTCGGAGGGACCCGCATGGAGCAGAGAGGAGGAAGGAGACACCCACCTAGCCAGCCAGATCAGCCGAATCAACCCTGGCGGTCAATGGGGTGACAGATGTCGCAGCCAGAGCAACCTCACGTCCAGAAAAATGTTAAGTTTGAAAAAGACAATTCTCCTAAACATAAATAAAACTGATGTTAGTTATGAATACAAATCCACCAAAATATAAAAAGAATATAGAAAACAATAATATTTGACCAAACTGGATTTATGATAAGGTGGAAAAAGTGATCCAATATTAGAAAGTTGTTAATATAATTCACCATATTATTAGTTCAAATGAGAATAATAAAAGATCAGTTGAAGAGACATTGAAAAGGAAATTGATAGAATTAAAAGTGCATCCTTGGGTTTTAAAAAGCTGTACAATACAGGATTGGAAGACTATTAGCTTGATAAATGTGTCATGCTTAATGGTGAAAACAACAATTGATCCTCAGTAAGTAAGACTAACAACTGATTTCTCATCAGACAACATAGGGGCCAGCACGGGGGTGGAGCACAGGATTTTCAAGTGTTGAAAGAAAGGAACTCTCAACCCAGAAGGTTATAACCGGTAGAAAAGTTCCGCCAGGAATGCTGAGGAATGAAGATGTTCTCAGATGAAGGGAGCACTAGAGAATCTGCCGGTGGCAGACACACTGTAAGGTCCTTCCTAGTGGTAGTTCCCTAAGAAGACAGGAACGAGCAAAAGAAGGGCCCTGGAACGTGAGGGTGGAAGGTCACGGTAAGAAAAATGTCAGCGAATGTGGCAGGCTTTTCTTCTGAAGTCTCCTACATTATGTTTGATGGTTGAAACAAAAAGCAAAATACTCTGTGAGATAATTCGAAACGGGAGTAGAGGAAACATTTCTGACAATTATTTTATAAGGAGTGGAGGGTAAAGAACTTCAAGGAGAGTAAAGTTTCTTCCTTTTACTTTTCTCCCTCCCCACTTAAGGGAAGAAAAGTTTCTATACTTTACTCAGATGGGCAAAAAGACAAAACCAGGAGCCTGATAAGTTACATGCATGTAATGTAACACTAAGAGCAACCACTCAAAAGTCTGTATATATTGATTTGTTTAGTTAAATATAAATCCATAAAAAAATTAAGCAACCCACAAGAAAGCAGAAAAAAAACAGTTAAAAAAAAACAACAGAGAGAGCAAATGAAAAACAAAAGTAAAGGAGTAGACTTGAGCTCTAACACATCAATAATCACCACTCATGGCAAATAGTCTAAACGCAGCAGTAAAGAAGGATTGAAAGATCACAGTTCAGAACTGTGATCAGTGTAAACAGAAAAGGATACAGAAAGGTGTGTCCATCAAATGTCAATCAAAGAAAAACAGGTTTAGCTTTGTAATACCAGATACGGTAGCCTTCAGATCAAAGAAAATGGCCAGAGACAGAGAATCCTGTTCCACACTGATGAAAGAGTCACCAGGAAGACACAGCAGTCTTAAGTTATGTGAATCTGTGGACTTGAGGACAACTGTGGGGGCCTGCAGATTTTATTGATCTTTTTAAAGGAACAATCTGAACATCCACCAGTATTTTTGTGATTTTTTCCATTATTTTTCTGTTTTTAAGATCATTAGTTTCTGCTCTTTATCATATCCTTCATCCCGTGGCAAAATATATGATACAAAAATGAATAGAATTGATCTGGGAAGGCTTGTTCTATGCAGGGATCTGTGTGTTTGAAGCTGATTTCCAGTCTCAGTGGATCTCGAATTAGTGGTGTTTCTAGAACTATGCTGAAGACATTTGGTGCAGAGGGGCTTTCTGCTAGTGCTTTTTCTTTTTTCTCTCAAAATGCAGCACAGTGACACTGCCTGGTAGCCCAAGGGTAAGGCTGGTCTACTGCGTCTGAGCCCATTCAGAACTTCATCCACTCTACTACCACCAGATACATCCAAGGCTGTATTTTGGTTGTGTTGGAAATGAGCCCCAGACTCAATTTGTCAGTGCAGTTAATACAGTACTCAGACATCAAAAAATCTTGACAAGGCTTTTACTTTTGCGAAAGTGACGCAAGCACACCCCAGTAGGACAAAGGAGGGTTCCCCCTTTTATTTCTAATGTAGGAGGAGCAGCTGACCTCTTTCCCCTTGGCTGGTTTGGAGATGCACGATCTATCCCAACTGGCTCACTCAGATGACACAAGGAATATCTAAGGGGTCGCCGGAGGGATGGGAGAGCAGAGCGGAGGCGGATGTGGAAAACAGAAAATCCTTGGCCCCTGATAAGCTGTCTTTGGTTTGTAGCTGTGTCCCCAGGATTGGGACTGAGCAGACATTTTCTGCAATTTAGTGTGTTCAAGAAGGACTATCTAGGATGGGCTAGAGTGTAAGATGGAGTCACTCCTGTTTGGTAGAAAAGACAGAACTTACTGTTTCCCACGGTTGCTGGCTTCATAATCATGCTTGTTACCATCACTCTAGGAGTCATGCGGAAGGAAAAATTTCTTTTCCTCATCATCATCAGGTTCATGGCTGACAAACCTATAACCAGAGACGGATCAACAAGAGGCAAGCATATAGATTTATTTACTGTGAGTCTAAGACTTCATAAGGAGACTTCATTGGAGACTTCATAAGGAAATGAAAGCCCAAGGAAACAGAATTGTGTTTTGTTTTGTTTTGTTTTGTGGTGCCAGGGATCGAACTCAGGGCCTTGTGCTTGCAAGGCAAGCACTCTAATCACTGAGCTAAATCCCCAGCCCGGGAATTGTGTTTTTTATGTTTATGTTGGATGAAAGTGGACAGTTGTGCAGAAGTTTGAATGAACAAGGGAACATGGTGAAGTATGTGTGCTGATTCTTCCCTGTGACATTTCATCTTCAGAGATGAGGACAAACTGGGTGTGGTGGCACATGCCTGTAATCCCAGCACTCAGGAGGCCGAGACAGGAAGATGACAAATTTGAGGGCAGCTTAGGATGCAAAAGTGAAATCCTGTCTCAAAAACTAAGCAACCAACCAACCAACCAACAATAAAAGCAGACACAAAATTCAAAGCAAAAGCTATTCCTCTCCTTCGGTTACAGTATAGGGCTTATGACCTGCTTCCAGAAGTTTAGAAAAATTTTTCCTGACCTGCTCCAGGGAGCTGGATGGGAGGAGGGGAGAGGCCCTCCCTTTTCTCTTGTTTTCTCAAATGCCAGGGTGCTATGTGTTGAGCGATGTGTTCTGAAATCTATTGGCCTCGAGTCCCTTTGAAGTTGAGGACTTGGTCCGGGAAGCTGGAGGGTGGAGTTTGAGCCTTGACCCCCGGTGAAGAGGCGCTGAAGGCTGTGCACAGGGTCCAAGCGGAACATGGGCCCTCTAGTGGCCAGATCAGAGAATGCTCCTCCAAGCCCCAACCTGGAAGCTGGCCTGCCTTTGGCGGGCTCTCTGGTCCGTGGACCAAGGGCAATGATGTGAGTAGCAGTGGGGGGACAGAAGTGACCATGTGGCTGAGTGGAAACAAGGGAGACCGAACCCAACAAACCCACCTCATTCGTTGTGGAGACTGTGAGAGACTGTGCAAGGGTTCAAAGGAATACAACTTCTGGCTTCTAAAAGTAGAGGTACGACTAACAGAAAACCTGCCTCCTTCCCACAGATGTTAGCCAGGATTACTTCTATATTGTTTTTACCACAATATCTAATTTAATTGACTATCACTTGCTTCTGTGTTATTTTTTCCCTTTAAAATTGTTTTAACTGTGGTAATGTATAGCAGCATAAGATTCATAAACCTAACCATTAAGTGTAAATTCCAGTGGCAGTAAGTACATTCACACTGCTATGCAGCCATCGCCGTGATCCAGCCACAGAACTTTCACCTAAATCTCTCCTAGCTGAAAGTGTCCCCCCTCAACAAGACCTCATTGTTCTCCTGTCCCCCAGCCCTAGACCCACCATTCCTTTCTGTCTGCCGTAACTTTGACTGCTGGTGGTGTAAGTGGAATGGTACAGTGTTTGTCCTTTATGGCTGGCTTGTTAAATTGAACACAATGTCATCGAGGTCCATCCCCGCTGTAGCAAGTGTCAGAATCTCCTTCCTTTTCAAGTTGATTTACATTCCATTTTTGTGTATGTACATACAGACACCGCATTTTTTGGCCCAGTTGTTCGTCACTGATTCTGGGTTGCTTCCATGTTTTGCGTGTTGTGAATAATGCTGTTATGAACACAGGTGGGTGTACAAATATGAGAGCTGGTTTTGGCTCAGTCATTTGCTGAAAAAGGCAGATGCACCAAAAGACTGCAAAATAAGTAAAAACAAAAACAAACAGACAAAAACAACCTGCATGGTTTTCCAGTGATGGGGGATTTGGAGAGCCGTATTGGGTTCCATCTTAGTCTATTTTGTGCTGCCGTAACAGGATAGCCGAGGCTGGGTAGTCTGTGAAGAACAAAATTTTATTTTTTCACATTTCCAGTACCTGGGAAGTCCAAGGTCAGGGCGCTGGTAGTCTTGGCGTCTGGTGAGGGCTGCTCCCTGCATCCTGGATGGCATCTGATGTGGGTCCTCTGGAGGGAGGAGCCCTGTGTCGTGTCATGTCATGGCAGAAAGGCAGAAGGAGCACAGCCCCTGCTGGGGCCCTTTTCAGAAGGGCAGTAACCAGCTTATGAGGGCTGAGCCCTCAGGACCTCAGCCCTTCTCAGGCGGGGCCCACCTCCCGACACTGCTGCACACACACATCTCCTCTGTGGAACATCACGACATCCCTGTGCTTAGGACCTTACATGGCACTTCAGCAGTGCACTTGGGCCATTTTAAATAGTGACATCACCAACAAGGCATGCAAATGTGAAAAATGCGGGATTAAATAGACCTGAAAAAAGATACTTCAGTAAGAAGTGCAGGAAGCAGGCAGGGTGCGTCACTCAGTCCAGCTCTGCTGGAACTGTGCTCTGCTCACATCTGTGAGTGAGGAAAAGCACCCCTAGGACTGATCTGAGGGTCACCAATACATTTTAGTAAGTAGGCGAATTTGCAAATACAGAATCTGTAAATCATACAGTCTGTAAATGCAACCCATTCTGTGGTGACTTCAAGCAGCAAGTCACCGATTAAGGCTGTCACTCAGAGGAACGCATGCAGCCGGGACTCCCCAGATTCTGGCTTTGAGCACCCCTCTCTCTGGCCTGCGTTTCTCTGCTGTGCCACCCAGCACTTTGTTTTCCCCAGCTGAGCTCTGTCCAGTCCGTTCTGTCTCTGTGCTATGGAGTGGCTGCACATTTGTGGTTCTGATTTGTGGAGTGTATTAGTCACCTTCCCATAATGGGGACAAAACTCCTGACACATGCAAATTAGAGGAGAGGTTTATTTTGGACCGCAGCTTCAGTCCACAGTTGGCTGGCTCCAAGGTAGAAACATCATGGTGGGAGGGCACGATGGGGGAAAACTGCTCACCCCGAGGCAGCCAGGAAGCAGAGAGAGCAGGGAGGAGTTGGGACAGGAATATAAGACCCCAGTGACCTACCTCCAACCGGGTTCTACCTCCTAACAGCTCATTCAGTCATGAATTTATCAGTAGTTGAGTACAGCACCTCCATGATCAGTCACCTTCCAAAAGCCCACCTCTGGACACACGAGACTTTTGGGGCAATTCCAGATCTAAACCATAACAGGCAGCATTAATGAAACCTGGCTAAAATAAAGTACTCCTTGAAAGGAACCTGGGATGGAAAAGAGAGATAAACAATTAAGGACAATCACAGATGCCTTTAGTGGGAAAGGCTGCTCCAGGGTGACTTCACTTCTCCACACTGAGACTGTTCATTTCCTTCATTCCACAAGTGTTTACTGAGCACCTCCTGGCCTCCTGCTTTGTTTGCAGTTACCAATTCAGAAATTTCACAAGCCAGCCTGAGGTTGTGTGTGTGTGTGTGTGTGTGTGTGTGTGTGCGCGCGCGTGCGCCTGCACGCTCACGGGTACCCAGGGCTACCAGTGCTCCCTCAGGTATGTTTGTATTACATTTCTTCCAACAGAGCATATCTAGCAGGTAGGATGCGTCAAACTGCTACTGTCTCCCGCAGGGATGGGGTCTTTATGAAGCAAGGGGACAGCCTGGGTCACGGGCCCAAAATGCACTCTAGGGAGGTGCCGAGCCAGGCTGACAGCCACACCACTGGGTCCTCCTGGGGACTGTGCAGGAGCCCCTGCTGCGGGGAGCTGTGTCCTCACAGAGCAGATGCATTGCAGGCCTGATGCTGGACCTCAGAGAGGGTCTGTGCAGATGAATTAGTGCGGAGCAAGCAGGGTCCCTATGAGAAGAGCAATCCAGACACACAGAGCAGAAGGCCATGTAGAGATTATTAGTCACCTTCCTGTCACTGAGCCAAAATACCCCACACCTGCAGCTGAAAGGAGAAGAGGCTTATTTGGCTCATGGTTTTTAGGAGATTCAGTCTATGGGTGATTTGCTCTAAGGCAGGAACAGCATGGTGGAAAAGTACGGCAGAGGACTGCTGTGCGCATCCCGGCAGCCAGAAAGCTGAGAGCCAGAAGGAAGGGAGGAGCCGGGGACAGGCATACACACCTCCATGTCACAGCTAAGTGACCTGGTCCACTCAGGCCCCACCGCCTAACCACACATGAACTATCAAAGTCGTCAGTGGATGAGTCCACTGATGACTATAATGCTCCCAAGAGTCAATCATTTTCCAAACACATGATACTTTCGGGTCTAAACCGTAACAGAGCTGGAGACAGAGCCTGGCACAATGTCACCACTTGTCGAGGGAGGCTGAGGATGCTCGCCAGCACGAGAGTCCCCAGGGAGAGCAGGAAGGAACCTCTCCTGGAGCCCACAGAGGAGCCAGGTCCTGCACACTCTGTGACCTCAGCCTTATGGCCTCCAGAGCTGTGGATGAGTTTCTGTTGCACAAATCCGCACCGTGGGTATCGCTTTGTCACCGGTGCCTACCACTTGAATACACTGCGGTGGCCGGCTGTGGTCTGGGTGTGTGGTACCAAGCGGGTCCTACAAAATTGGGGTCACCCTTGACTCCATCTGCTTTGTGTTAGCACCGAGCTGGGGTCCTGTCATTTCTCATCACGGTCACCCCATCCTGAGGCCTCCTCCTGGGCACTTGATCATCACAGCTCCATCCCAGCTGCTCAGTGTCACCTCAGAGACTGTGGCCACTCCCCTGTCCTCGCCTCGTCCCTTCCTACATGGTCTTCTCTGCTCTGTCCCCCTTGGTGCTGCCTGTGCATTGTCCCGCTGGCCCCAGCCTGGCACGGTCTCCTCAGAAAGCTGTCCTTCTCTCCTCCCCCATTCATGTCTTTACTCCCTGCAGACTTGGCCAGCATACTCCTTCTCCCCACCCCCCTGCACACTCCCCACATCCCTAGCCTGCCTCCTCACTCTCTCCCTTGCTCTCTCCCTTCTTCCTTCCCTTCTTCCCTCTGTCCCTTCCTTTCCTCCCTCCCTCCTTGTGGTACCAAGGATAGAGCCCAGGGCCTTCACAATGAGCTACATCCCCAGCCCTGTTCATTCTATTTCCTTTTGAGATGGGTTCTTGCTAAGTTACTGAGTTGCCCAGGCTGGGCGGGAACTTGCAATTATCCTGACTCAGCCTCCCAGAGTGCCTGGATTACAGGAATGTGCCACCATGCCTGCTGGGCTCTGCTTTCTCTCTTGTCCACAGCCCCTACCCTATAGTCACCTTTTAACTGACTATGGAACCTGAGGTCCTGGGGGCCAAGGAGTTTGTCTGCTTTATCTCTTTTGCTCACCAATGTTTCCTAAAAGCCCAGAACAGCACCTACCACTGGGAGGCATGTAATGCCTGGTTTCTGAACAAGTGAGCAGGTAGGTAACAGAGCAACTAGGGTTTCTCTGAGATGTCTGCAGGTAGAATCAATACTGCTAACACACCCACACCACCCAAAGTAACTACAGACACAGTGCAGGCCCTGCTAAAACCCCAGTGCCAACAGAACTAGAGAAAAACAACCCTAAATGTTGTATGCGACCAGAAAAGACTTGCAAAGCCAAAGCAATCTTGAGCATAAAGAACACAGCTGTAGCTATTGCACTCCCTAATTTCAAAATAGATTATAAAGCTATTGTAGTCAGAGCAGCATGGTACTGGCATAAAGGTAGTCACATCAATCAGGATAGAAAGCCCAGAAATAAGCCCAAGTGATTCTGCTAAACTGATTTTAGGCGAAGCTGCCAGAGAACATAGCTTGGGGAAAGGGACAGTCTCTTCAATATTTATTGGGAAAGCTGGATATACATGTGCAGAATGAAATTAGATGCTGTCTCACGTCACATACAAAATTCAGCTCAAAATGAATAAACTATTTAAACATAAGATTCAAAACTATAAACCTACTAAAAGAAAACATAGCAGAACAGCTCCATGAAATTGTTTGGACAATCATTTTCAGAGAGGACTTCAAAAGTACAGGTAACAATGGCAAAAACAGACAATGAGATTGCATCAAACTAAGAAGTTTCTGCCCAGCAAAGGACATGAGTCAAATGAAGAGACAGCCCACAAACCGCGAGAAATGCCTTGCAAACACTTATACTTGATAAGTGTCTCATATTCCAAAGACCAAAAGGAATTTAAAAACTCCATAGGCAGAATACAACTTGATTTAAAAAATGGGCAAAGGGTCTGAACATTTCTCAAAACAAGAGATATAGATGATCAATAAATATACGGAAAAAATGCCCAACATCTCTAATCATCAGGGAAATGCAGGGTCAAACCACGGTGAGATATTGCTTCACGCCTTACGAATGGCTACAAAGCCCTGTGTGTTTAGGTGGCACCTCCATTTCTACTAGGAGCATTTTCGTATGAAACAGACAACCAAACCAACATCTCCAGGTCCAGGGGTGTACTTCCTTCGGCTCCAAGCCTTCACCCCGCCCCTGCCCCATCTTTCCAAGCTGGCTTCCTTTTGCATAGAAAAGTGCAATTTCTTTAGCTAGTAAGAAGCAACAGCTCCAGCTTTTTTTTAGAAACAATGCAGGTTTTGCCGCATCTGAGGCTCAAACTAACACTTGAGCTCCTGGGTCTCCGGTATGGTCCTCACCCAGCAGGGACTTGTAGGAAAGGCAGATTTTTGGGTCCCTCCCTGACCTGCTGCTCCAGGCTGGCGTGGTGCAGTAGGCCACTGTAACAAACCCTCCAGGTGACTCTGACGCCCACTCCCGGGAGAGCAGGAGGGGGCTAGATAAAGACAGTCACCTGAAGACTTTGAAGAACGTGTTTACACCTTTCAGAAAACTCCTTGATGTGGAGATAATTCTGTAAGTCCCTCCACTCTGGACTCTACTGGAAGTCAAGCCAGGAATCCATTCCCAGGCCCCGAGATCTCCCACCTCCCCCAGCACAGCCTCCCTCCTTCCCTGGGCACCTTGATGGGATTAAAATACACCAAAAACCTTTCTGTTGACAATACTTAGTGTCAAATACCACTGTCCTCACAGGAGGTCATTAGCATTCGATTAATATGTGCATAAAATGTTGTCTGAGCCCAAATACACAAATTGGGAAATCAAAGAGGGTCCCTTCACACCTTTTGCTGGCTTCATCCTGAACATTTATTTGTTTTAAAACAACTTCCTCAGGGAATTTCCTTCCTAAAAGAAACTCCTCTCCATTTTAAAGGAAAATTACCCCCTCTTTCCTCTCCTTAACGGATTTCTGACAGCAGCCCCATAATGAAAGCCAGGGAGGTTGCAACTGACATTTTTTTCCTCTTTTTAAAAAGTTGTAGGTGAGATTCTTTAAAAAATATTCTCAGGAAATTTAGAAGCTACAAAGGACTTGCATTTTGTATGACTTCATTACTAATACTTAACTAATACTCGTGATTTTGCGTAGGGCAATTAATTATTCAAAAACAGTAGTCTTTGAGCTGTGTTCCTATGAGGACATTAAAAAGATCTTTATGAATATTAAATGGACTTCCTGCTCGAAGTTGCAGTCTATCATTAAAGTTATTTTTAAAATGATACTTACCAAAAGTACAGATAGGAAAAAAATCTAACTTTAATGCGAAGATTTATAGTGTTTAATAATCTCAGAAAATATTGTTGGTACCAACTTTTTTGATGCTTCTAAGAAGTGAAGTGGTTTTGTGGAGTTTTTTTTTTTTTGACAAAAATTTGTCTCTGAGACTGACTTATTGAAAATTTTAAAGGTTATAATTTAATTTTTTAGTGACTTCATTTTTCTCAGAACTGAAGATATGAAAATCTGTACTTTAGAAATCATTTCACCCTTTTCCTTTTTATCTTCCCAACAAACAAGATGAGAGAGCAGGCCTGGGACCTGGCAACCAGATGAGGAGGTGCAAGTCCAGTCCCACGTCTGCTCTCCACCCTTTCCTGTCTGGAGGAGACACTGCCAAAATCATTATATATTCTAACAGTCCACAGCAAATTTTAATCACCAAATGATCTGTTTTCTTGCTAATGAGAAGTGAGTGGAACAAAGACTAAAGCATATTTACTGCATGTGTGAAGAGTCTGGGCAGAGGGTTAGGGCTCCTAGTCGCCCTGTCTCAGGGAGACTCTACCTACATTTTTTTGAGAAGACTTCCTGCAGAGTTTAAAGTATGCTAATGAGACTGGGGAGGAGAAATCTGGATGTTGGTACCCTAAATTTTAAGCTGTCACTCCCTTCAGCCCCAGTTTCCAGATTTCAGGAGATGTATTACTGTGGGAAAGGGGAGTGGTCAGCTGGGAGCTGGGAGAGGAGATAGCACAAAGTGGAGTGGTGGGTCTCTAGGTCTCACTAGCTGCCATAAACTTCTTGAGTGAATGTCATCTTACCAGATTCCCCTGTCGTTTCCCAGGCTGTGAGTCTAAGACCTTCGGTTGGTGACAACAGGCAAAGAAAGGCTCTGTATTCAAACATGGTTTTGGGGGGCTTTTGGGGGGTGGTGCTGGGGATCAAAGTCAGGGCCTTGCACTTGCTAGGCAAGCAGTCTACCACTGAGCTAAATCCCCAGCCCCTCAAACACAGTTTTAAAAGTGACTTTTGATGTTGATGTCATCACAGTAAATTCCGCCCTAGTGCCTTGGGACCAGAGACAGGAGCCAGAGCTCAAGGCAGCGAGCATGGAGCAGAGGCCTGCTCTGGCCTGTCTGGAGGGTCAGGCTGGCTGTGGTTCCAGTCACACCAGGCCCCAGGAGGAGAGGCAGAGGTGGCCACTGCAGAGCCGGTCAGGTGCAGCACATGTCAGCAGCTGTGAAGGAGAGAAAACATGCTCAGGGCTTGGATAGAGGGAGAGGACTCGGGTCAGGGCTGCATGCAGTTCTGGGGAAAGGCCTAAGAGATGCATGCTCCTGCTGGTGCCATCCTGGGGGCTTCACAGGGCTAAGCTCAGTCAAGCAAGGCATGGAAAGGGCACTGGTGAGAGGACTAGAATATATTACACACCGACCATGACCTGTGTGGAAATACTAGACTCAGGGCACAGCAATCCACTCCAGAAAGAAAACCAAAGTTATGTAAGTTTAATATCTAAGACGCCTTGTAGAGAACATCATGGAGAAAGGAGATGCTGGGAGTCAGCGCCTTCACTTTGATTTACACCTCACGCACCTCGTCCTAATTACCAGGGAGATGAGTGGGGAGGAGCATGCCGTTTTAATGGAAAACTTTGTTCATCTCACTGGTGGAGGGAATGTTAATTTTTGCCTATCGGAGATACAAATGATACAATCAGAGAAACAGTAATTAGGCTTACCCAAACTATACTATGAAGACCTTTATATATAATGAAAAAAAGATTAATTTTATAAGAAAATGACATCTGAAAACAGTAAATGTGAAAAGATGATAAAGCTTTATACCCAAAATGTACATGAATTAATAGTATGTATAGCTGTGAGTGTGTAACTTTGCTGAACAAGCGCATACTCAAGAAGAAACAGGTTGCATTTTGCTTCCTAACTGCCTGTGTCACAAAGGGATGGGGTCAATTTTCCTCCCCGCAGATGGTGCATGGCAGGATCAGGACGAGAACCTAGGGAGGAGGGAGTAGAGATGAGGGACTTACGGGTGAAAAACTTGGATTCCTCTAGCAAATTTAGACACTTCCCCAAACGTTAAAAACATGGTTTTCGCACATGTAAAATAGATGTCAGCCTGGGCAACTGATGAGACCCCAGGTCAAAATAAAAAATAAAAAGAGCTGGGGATGTGGCTCACTGTACAGGCCCTGGGTTCAAGCCCCAGTTCCATAATAAGTAAATAAATAAATTTGATCCAACTAAACAGTTAATAAGGAGATAAATTAGATGTTAACACTGATTCAAAAGAGGATGTGAGGCAGAGAGATTTAGAAGTGGACAGTCGGAGAAATGCTGAAATAAACT
The DNA here is from genome assembly GCA_004026905.1 of Hystrix cristata. Lineage (NCBI taxonomy): Eukaryota > Metazoa > Chordata > Mammalia > Rodentia > Hystricidae > Hystrix > Hystrix cristata. Next base: position 16,705 of record PVJO010005462.1, read on the forward strand.
TGTTAGTAGATGTGAGGCAGTTAGTGCCCTCTAAGAGGACATAGTGTTACTTTTGGGGTTATCTTTTCCACTGGACAGAAATCTGTAACTCTGATGGGTAGAAATCTGTCAAGTGACTTCACTAGCTCTTCAACCTTGAAGTTTTAGTTTTGGGTTCTAGTTCAATTAAAATAAATAATGAGTCCCCCTAAATACATTCACCTAAGGAACCCACTGATGGGCCAGTTAAACAGGGTGATCATACGACACCCACAAGAATTGCCATCTGCCTTTTTAACCTTTCCAGATTTTGGGTGATTTGTCATATTCTCAAAATATTTTTAAAAACAATTTTATGTTTGCATATGTCTTTGTATGTTTCTATAGGAAATATTCCTTCAAAATACTGATTTGAAAAAAGGGTCATAATTTGATGACTGAATCAGGTACACAGAAAATCTAGTATGTAGACACTATCATTTATAACAGCTGAAAGTTGACATTTCCCACAGTAATTACTTTTTCACTGACTTCCAATGTTTGTGTGATTTGAACTTCTGTCTTAGCCAACGGTGAGCCCTGGAGGCCCAGCGAGAGGGGGGGATGAATGGACAGGGGGACCTAGGGAGATGATGGAACTTCTTAAGTGGCTGAGGGTCTGATGTGACATATTCTGGGAAATCAGCGCAAGTCATTGCTTAAAAATAAGAGAAAAGCTTCCAGGGGACTCAAGAATTGTGTAAGGGGGTTGGGGATTTAGCTCAGTGATTAGAGTGCTTGCCTTGCAAACACAAAGCCCTGAGTTCAATCCCTGGCACCACAAAAAAAAAAAAAAAAAGAATTGTGTAAGGAAAATCTATCTGGACACCTGCCACATTCTGAGAAAGGCCAGACCCGCTCACAATGGAAGACACAGGAAAAACTGTAAAAACTTTCTAGAAGTCTAAAGAAAGAAAAAGGCAAGGGAAGTAGTAGAATGCTACAAATCTTTTTCTGGAGTGGTGGTTGTTCAGTTGGATGATTTTTCTGTTTGGGACTCTGCTATTCTAATTCAGTACGTAACTGAAGTGTGTAATAGTTGAGGTTTATAGGAAGCTGGCCTGGAAGTGAAGTTGGATGGAATGGAAAACAGTAATTTTATTTTCAGTCATGCTAAACAATTGGGTTTTAATACAAAACCATGCACATATATTAATGTGATACTTCTTAAATCAAAATTATTAGAGGATCTAAAGTTTTAGGTCCAGAAGAGGCCACGTAATCCAATTCATTTTATCTAGCAGTTTTAGCCTCAGGAACAAAATTGTTGCTTTAAGACTAAAGATAATAATTAGTACCCATATATCCTGTATTATATTCACATGCTTTGGGTTCTAATTAACGTCAATGAGGTCGTGAATTCATATAGAAACTTAATTGCCTTATCCTAGCTAATGTTCAGGGTGCAGCACATTAAATACACAAATGAAAATATATTTGAATTAGTCTTCATTGAGGAAGACTAAATTGACAGAAACACAAAGGGGCCGCCTGCCCCAGAAGAGAGCAGAATCGCCTTTCTCTCACCGGATTCACTCCAGTCCTTTTCTAGGATTATTTAGTTAAGGTGGTTGCTGTCTCCCCTTAGTTTTGCCAGTGAATCCACGATGATGTCTTTGCGATTAGATATATCTTCTTCGTCGCACAGAGGGAGTTTATCACACGTGAGGAAACGAGGGAAAAACAGTTCTGGAGGTTTAGGTAATGCTTGGAGAATACTAGACCAGACCTTTACCCTGAAACCACTTTCCCACGTACTTCCTAAATGTCCAGGACAAACACGCATAAAAGGCACAGTGGGTCGGCGGTTCCCTTGCGTAGCTCCAAGTTCCTAGGTCCCTCTCGGTGTGTGGTCCGCCGCACCTGGAGGACCTGGGCTGCCCGAGAGGTCGGCCGGGCGGGAGTGGATGCTCTCGGCCCCGCAGGGACGCGGGCGGACCGCTGGGCGTCGCTGCGGGAGGACCGAGAGAGGGCGGAGTGAGCGTCTGGACCGCGCGCAGTAGGTGCGAGCTGCCGGCAGCGGCGTCTGTCAGAGTCCGGGACGCCGTAAAGAGCCGTCATCTACGCGGGCGTGGTGCCGCACACCTGTAATCCCAGCACTCTGGAAGGCTGAGGCAGGAGGATCGCAAACTTGGTCCCGGCCCGTTCAATCTGGAGCTTTAGAAAGACTCTGTCTCAAAATAGAAAACAAAAAAGGTAACGTAGCTCAGTGCAAAGGCCTCGTGTTCAGGGGGAGAACAAAACAAAACAAACTCTGTCATTTAAAAATCACAGCCATGTCTAAATTATCCCAAATAGTTTAGTCGGAAAAGTATGAGGGGTTTGCTTGACACATCACTGCTTCTTAAAGCAAAACAATTTTAAGAGAATGGTCTGCAGTTTGAGGGGCTCCAAGTTACTTTCTATGAGAAACGGTTTCAAAAGACCCCCCTGGATGAACGGGTCCAAGGATCACTCTGCAGCTCCGGGAGCCACCCCGGGCGCCCCTTAGCCTGGAGTCGGAGAGGAAGGCGGGGGCCCCTCGTGGCCCCTTCGTCTCGGGTCCTTAGTCGGGGAGACCCGGGCGGGCTTCCGGCCGCCCCGGCCCTGCGCCCCTCCTCGCCGGCCAGCCCAGGCGCCCCGGCGGGTCCCCGCGGCGCGCTCATTAGCGCCCACTCTTCTTAATGGCTTCCTGTGGCTGGGTGTTTACTTGTCATTTGTTTGCAGCTTTGTTTCCCAGCTACCACCGGACCCCAGGCCGGCCGCCTTCTCCGCCCGGGTACGAAGCCTGCGCCGAGAGAGTCGCCCGCGTCCCCGCGCCACAGCTCGCCCCGGGCGGGCCGCCCGCGGTCGCCCCCGCGGCCCCGCGTCTACCTGGTAGGACCCGCGTGCGCGGGGCTGAGGGCCCGGAGCGCCCCCCTCCAGGCCCGGGAGCCTCAGTTCCCTGCAGCCCGTCTGAGGAGGAGCGCGCGACGGCGTCGGGATGGTCCCGAACTTGGGGAGCCCGGTCCGCAGAGCGCGCTGGGCAGGCTGGACGCGAGGGGAGACCCCAGGGCCGCCCCAACCCCCAACCCCCAACCTCCCCGCCTCCTCAGGACGCCTCAGGAACCTCCCAGAGACCTTCCTGTGGTTTAGGTCTCTGTTTCGGAAGGATGAAAGCGCTTCCTGCGGAGGGAGGGAGGGTCCTACCTCCAGGACCACCTCCTGGTGTCTGGGGGAGTCAGTCTCCACACATAAAACCAGGTCACATAAACCTCTCGTTTCTGCTCTAGAAATTAGACTCGAGGCAGAAAGTCTGATGAAGGCTAAGGTGAGCTACATTTTTATCATTCAAAAAGAAAATCAAAACAACAGCAAGAAACCCCAGTCAATTCTTTTTAAAGTCCTGTGGTGCCTGCTTTTTTTCTTTGTTAAATAAATTCATACACCGTCACTGGAAGCAGCGATTAGAACGGAGTCACCGTGCCAGGGGCCACGTAGGCAAACTGAGCTCAGTGTTGGGCCAGTTTTCAAAAAAAGAGATTCACAGCTACAAATCAGGATGGCTCCAGCTTACTGAGCAGGCCCAGGGAATCTCGTTTCCTCTGCAAGGGAAGGAATTTAGGGATGGCTAATCCGCAGCTTCTCCCCTGTCTCTACTTTCTCCCAGTTGCCCATCACATACAAAAGCCATTTAGAGCTATAACTAAACTTATTGTGAGTTTGACTTTTGAAAAGCTGAAAATGGAAAATGAGACCCTCGAGTTAAAAGTCCTGGGTTGCAGAGGGCTCTCCGCAGGCCAGTGTTCAAGGGCAGGTGAGGTAGTCCTTCCTAAAACTGGCCTTGGCATTTGGGCGTCTGCCTCCTTGTCTGAGAGACGAAATTATATTTGCAACAGTGGGAGCTCCTGGGGCCAGTTCTGTTAAACTGGCCACCATACCACATTTCATCCCAAGCAGCCCAACCCACACAGCAATTGGTTTAGAGTCTATGGAAGGTAATTCCAGACTCCCCAGGTCAAAGGGAGATTGAACTTTTATCCTGTCTCCTTCCTCCCATTGTCATGAAATTTGCCTACCCTTTCTTCTTCCCATGAAGATTCCTCTTCACTACATATTCTAGGAATCCCCTAGCGTAACTCCTGGTGGCTAAAAAAGAAGTGTAACAGTCTACCTGCCTCAGATTGTTTCCTTTAATTTTAAAATGTAAATGAACCCATAGAAATTAGGGACAGAGATGTCCACATGTTGTGGTATTACTTGTTTTGGTGTTAGTTATTGTTGCAAGTAACCTTTTCCTGACCAGATAAGCTGCACATTACGTAAACATTGTATTCTGATGGTTAGGAAGCGGCCTACGTTCTTTAATCATCATTCTCTGACTTATAATTTGTCATTAAAAATGTCACTCTGTGAAATATAGATATATATATTTTTTTCTCTTTGAAAATAAGATTATAGGGTTGCAAAATGAGTTGATCAAATGTGGGACCTTGAAGAACCTGAGCGACTATGAAGATTTTTGGCAGTTGATTCAGGAGGAAGCTGCTCATGGAACAGAAATCAAAGAAAAGCTCGAGAAGATAAGATTTAAGAGTTTGTATATTTCCTATTTTTTATTGTGGATTTTTTTTATAGGTGTGATAACTTCTTATCAGTTGGTTGTAGTGACAATGTCTGTCTTAGAGTTAGGTGAAGCTCTCGGGACCACTGATGCTTAAAGATTTCTTGGCTGTATCAATGAAGGTTTTGTTTTCTTAGTGAAATAAGCACTGGAAAACAGTGTACATGTGTTTGATGCTTCCCTTTAGGGTTCTCATGCAGTAGCAGCGATGGCCAGGAGGCAGGACCCAGACTGAGAGAGAACCCCGCAATTTCCCCTGGGACTGCGGGCTGCTGTCTTGCCAGAGAAAGGAAGAAACTCAGTACAATAAATGCAGAGCGTTTACCTCTTGCAGAGAACCATGCGCAAATATGTGTGACAAATGGGACACAGGCAGTGCTCCCAAAAAGTGTTTGAGCATTCGGGAATACTGGATTTTAAAGTGAGGCCATGTGGAATTTGTAAGATGAACTCACCTTGCTAAGTCACGTACAACCACTAAATCCTCACAGTAGGTTTCGTCTTGACAGAATCATTAACCTCAAGGGACCATAGCTTTTAGCTTATCATTAAGTCACATTGTTTTAAAGCACGAGGCGTCAGTAGACTAAGAGTTGGTGAGCTCAGGCCGACACTGGCACGGGGGAGCCAGTCTCTCTGTGGGGCTTGCAGCCTTTCAGATCAGTTGGTGGTTTCAAGAGACCCATGTAAGAGCTCCGTGGAGCTTGGCGAGTGTTAGCTTCTTTGGGGCCTGTAGTGTTCTGTGATGGAACCCTTTGGGTCTGTGCATAAATACTTGTTTCATGTTCACTCTGGGTAGGAACAGAGCTCTAGGAAATGTTGGTACAGAGATAACCCACCACAAGGCTGATTTTACAACTTTTTTGCTTGACACAATACTTTCAGGGAACATAATTTTTTAAAATGGGCAGTGCGTTAACCTTAATACCCTTGGCAGACATTCTAGGCACAGTCATCTAAGATTGCTTGCTCTTACCCAAGTTCTGGGTTTTACGGGTGATGTTAGCCTTCTCATTCCTCTGTATAGTGTTAGACTGCTGCTCTCATCAAAATGTCTAGCACTTACAGATTTCTTAAGAAACACAACATGAAAAGTTAACTTTCAGAGAGGATTTAAACATTCATTGTTAGTAGGGTGACCTTTTTTTTTTGAGAATGGAAAAATTGAAGTGAAAATTTGGGGGTGGTGCCTTGGAGTGGTGTCTTGGAACAAAAGGACCTGTTGCTCTCTTCACGTGTGTGCAGAAATCGGGAAGGAGGTCAGCCCCTCTCCATGGGCAACACAGAGGAAGGTACCAGGGCCCCCAAATTTGAGCAAGGTGTGGAGACAGTGGAACAGTCAGAAATCCTGCAGGCTGGGTGGGGCTCCTGAAGAAGAAGTTTAAAGCAGTTGTAGAAGGTAGAGAACACAACTGTTCTTGCTATTAAAACCATGTCTTATGTGAACGTAAATACGCTGTGGTCAATTTCCTGTGGTCAATTTAAAAGAGTGTCTGCCTTCAAAAACATTGCTAGTAGCCACTAGTAATTACTTTATATTTTGTGAATAGCCAGTGTAAGGACGCATCGGTCCTCATTGTCATTGGTACTCTCATGGTCAGTTGGCAATCAAAATATCTTCTGGTCATGAACTAGACTTCAACATGGGGATCTAAGCGTGGGTTAGCAGCCCATTCATAAATACAAAGGACAAACAGTATCATTTTCTAGAAAATATGGAACTTGGATTCAAATACGTGACCATGAATATTGCTGATTATAATTTTAGAATATTTAAATTAAATATATAAAGGGTGCTTTTTGTCTCTTTCAAAATAAAAACAGTCAACTTTCTCTGGAATTTTATGAATTAATAACCTATCAGTGAAATTTTTAGCTCTGATATAGTGATAAACAAAAATATCTACAAGCGATTACATACATCAGTAATATCACGAAATCCTGAAAAACTACATGAATCTTGCATCATTGGAAGGACTGTAAATTTTCAGTTTTATGTCAAAGGGAAGAATTTATTTTTCAGATCTTAGGTTGGATCCTAAATACTACTAAGCAGTGTGTCTTAAAAGATAGGAAACATTTATTTTATTGGGTTTAATGATAACTCTCGAATATCTCTCCCCAGTGTTGGATCCCAGACCCTGGCCTCTGGCAGCTCCTAGAAGGAGGGAAACCAGGTCATTGGTCAGCGCTGATCAGGACAACCAGCCCTGCCAGCGGAAATGGGTGAGATTTCTCCTAAGGATAAAGAATGTGTTCTGAAACAGTACATTTTCATTTCCATTAGGGAATTTTTCTCATGCTCCAGGCTTTTTTATTACTTAGGATTAAAATAATCATTTAGTAAAGGCTTTGATACAACAAACAGTTTTAAATTCGTACTGTTCACAAATAATTTTGCATCATCCACATAACTTCACTTGGAAGATGTTAAAAAAAAGAAGATGGTAGTGATTCTGTCTTCAAAAAGGGCATGGTAGATCTAGGAAGACAAAACATACAGTAAAAATGACTCATCTGTTGGCCAGTTTTCCATCACTGTGACAAAATAAAGAAGGCAAGTAATTTAAAGGAGAAAAGGTCTATTTTGGCTCACAGTTTTGGAGTTTTCAGTCCATGGTCTCTTGACCCTGTGTTTCTGGGCTTGTGCTGAAGTAGTACAGCAAAGCTGAAGGGTGTGGTAGAGCCATGTAGCAAGAAAGCGGGGTAAGGAGGAGGAGTGAAGGGAAGAGAAGAGAAGAGAAGACAGGAGGGGAGTGAGAAGAGGGGAGAGGGAGGTGGGGAGAGGAGGGGAGAAAAGAGAAAAGAGAAGAGAGGAGAGGAGAAAAAAGTGAAGAAAATGAGCACCAGGGACAAGATAAACCCTTCAAAGGCACTTCTCCAGGGGTCTACTTCTTCCAACTGTAGGTTCTACTTCCTGCATTCTCACCACCTCCCAATAACACCATCAAATTATGAATCCATCAATGATTAATACATTGATGAGGTCAGAGCCCTCGTGATCCAATCACCTTCCAAAAGCCCCCTCCTGCCTCTGGACATCTGCACTGTGGACATGGGCTTTTGGGGGCTATTCTAGGTCCAAACCATACCCAAGAATAACAAAATAACCAATTAGGGCTTATTTGGTGAGAAGAAAGTTATATTATTTTTGTTCCTTTATTATGTAAAATCAGAGTACAATGCAAGTGTTGTAGGAAGGCTCTGATGGGAACTGGTCTTCCTGTGGTCTCAGAGAGTTGCCGTGTATAGGAGGCACTGCGGTGCTGCAAAGTGAGGCTGCTTCTCACCTGCGGGGCTGGTTTCATTTGCTGCCTGGCTTGTTGCTGGGCTCTGCTGAAGGACGCGGAGGTGGAAGACTTCTGGTCTGCCTCATGCTTTCCATCTTCCCTTCTTTTTGTATTCCTTGGATTTCTGTTCCCTCCAAAGCTAAGTCACCTCAGTGCTAAGGAATCATCTTCACTAAGCTAGAGTGCCACAATTTGAACATTAAAGAAGGAGGCACTGAGGATGCGATGCAGAATGTTACGAAATGTATTTAAGCGCTACATTTCCCCAGTCAGATCTCTTACGTACTCACTGTTGGATTTTTATTTGCTTTCTCGTCCGTAGCAGCAGTGGTATGATAGAAAAAACCCAGTTATGGATTAAGAAAGGAAATTTGGGTTTGACTCTTGACCTTGCCCCCAACAGGTGACGTGGAAGGGGCCTGGCCTCCCTCCCTGGTCACTTCTTCATCCAGAAAGGAGTGACAGTAATGTCTATTTTATGAGCTTGTTATCAGAAGAATGCACATGAAAAGGCCTGGTAAAAATTTAAAAATTTAAAGATAAAATTGAAGACTGTATGCCATTGAAAATGTTTTATTTTGTCAATTTTTTTTTGTGATTAACTTGGTATGTTGTGTTCTGAACGCTTTCCTCACTAAGAATGTTGTCTGGGGCACTCAGACTAACCAGAGGTACTTGGAAGAGGGCTGCCCCTTTCCATTTGATGAGTTCTGCTTTTTCTGGTGTGCCTGGCCCGTGGACAGTCCATGAGGTGTTTTCTTCGGGATGGCCAGGAGGGCTGGGGCTCACACTTGGGTGTAAGGAGAACATCACTCTCAATTCGCAAGACAGGGCAGTATTTTGGGGGCCAGTCAGTCATGTCAGATGGCTGAAGATGGCTTAAAGTTTAATTTGCAGTGAACATTCATCTTATGTACTGCACTTTTTGGACAGAGAACAAAATGATCCCGCGGCTGTGGACTCAGAGGTTCCATCTAACACTTCGGAATCAAAATAAATCTTACGCATTGAACTAGGAAAGATGTTTTTCTCAAATGTTAAAAATGTGGAACTTTTGAAAACAATCACTGTCTTTGTTATGTCTGGAGAAATTGAGGACACTAGAAGTGTCTCTAGAGGTTGGGGATTTAGCTCAGTGGTAGAACACTTGCCTAGCAAGTGCAAGGCCCTGAGTTCACTCCCCAGCACTCCACCCTGCAAAGTGTCCCTGATGTTGTTTCTGGTTCCTCTTCAGTTCAGAGGCCCAAAAGCAGTTTATTTGTCGGTGTATGTGTAGGGAAGTATGTGTAGGGAACATTTTTATTTGAAGACTTATAAGATTTTGTGGGGGTTTCTAACAGGAGGATGAAAGCATAGTTCCTTTAAGAAAGAAAGCGGGCTGGAGGGTAAAGTGCTGGGAACATTCACACAGAAGAGGGAAACAGCGTCCTCTGGGAAGAGGAGTGGAAGAGGGGATGTGGGAGATATTCAGTACCCGTAGTACTCCGTAGTTCATGGTGCATGGTGTTTTGTCTAAATCTGCTGTGGACTGAATTGTGCCCTCTCCACTCTCAAAGTTCATATGACCCCAAACATGATCGTGTTTAGAATGGCTCTTTGGGAGGTGACTGGGTTCAGTGAGGTCTTGGGGTGGGTGCCCATGGTGGGACCAGTGTGCTTGTAAGAGGAGACACCAGTGAGCTTGCTGTCCCTCCCATTGTGTGTGAGGACCAGGAAGGGGGCCCTTGCTAGGAACTGCTGGCTCCCTAAGTTCCACTTCCTGTCTTGCGAACTGTGACGAAGTAAATTTTTGTCATTTAAGCCTTCCAGTCCATAATACTTTGTGAAGGCAATTCCAGCTAAGACAATATTCCAATAAATGCGTTTCATGTTTATTTGATGTTCATTCTAGGCTGTTTCTGAAGCCAGAAACATGCGGAGGATTTCTGTGTGTTTGTTTTTGATAACTGACATCCAGCATATCCTGGGGCCAGGCTGACCTTTGATAATACAGAGGAGTATATACTGTTAAACCAAGTGCCCCCTCCATCTCCCCTCCATCCAACAGGATTGTGGTTTGAAGAAGAAGTTTCACTGGGTGGAATTCAATGTTCTATTCATTCAAAATATTTAACAATTTAAGTACAGAAAAAAGCAACTAGAAAAAAGAAATGTCATGTGAAAAACAAACCATACCCGGGAAATAACCAGTTCAGATGACTATTGGAAAGTACCCACCAGAAATCCTGTAGGCGTGTTATGCGTAATGCTATAGCTTTCAAACTCATAACTTTTTATGGAATAGTAACATTACTTTATGGAAAGAAGAAACCCAGAGTCAAATTTCAATAGGATTTATTTGCAGGATCATCTATTATACACATAGTTACAGCACTATGAGATAAAGCTTTGGAGAATGAGCGAAAAATAAAAGATGCCCTGTATAAAATATTGGATTAGTAGTTTTACCTCATATTAGGACAGTAAGATATGGGCCAAATGACTAAAATAATAACACTAAATATTCACCATGATCTATCAAGTGTTATTCACGGATTATCCCAGTTAATCGCCACACAAAGTCTGTGAAATGGTATACCCCACATACCATTAGCAAACCCACTTTACAGGTGAGGAAATGGAAACTTAGGACAACGTGATAACATGCCTGCCAGGAGTAATCAGGTTAACACAGAGTGGACCCAGGATCCAAACCCAGCCTGTCTCCAAACCCGCAGCCCCGACTAGGGGGTACACATTCCTGTAGGGAAAAGCAGGGAATTTTCAGATGTGTAGACAGGGCATGGAGAAGCTCCCCTCTGAGCAGTGACTGGGGGCCCGCTGATTCTAATATCAGTGTCTCCAGATGAAATGAACTTAGTGACTTCAAGGCTGAAAGACTCCTCACGGCCATTGATCTTTGCCGTGTGCATCTTCCCAGAACCCCCAGTGGAGGACCCTCAGGTGAATTTGCAATTGGTTTTAACCCAAGAAGGCTGGTGCAGCTCACACCAAACTGTGAGGAAGCCACCGCCTTTAATCCGGCTGGCCCTGGGTGGTAGCAGACCCCCACATCTGCCCCTACATCTGCTGCTCTGCGTGCGCAGGGCTCAGGAGCTGCCTGGGGAGGAGACTTCACAGAAAGGTGAGAAAAAAATAAACCTAAAGGAGGCAAGACTCCTCACATGAAAAGAGAAGAGGTGCCACTTGAAATCAAATCCGAAATGAGTTTAAGGTGATCGCCCTTGCGACCGTCAACTAGCAGGACAATGTAGTGTAGCCAGCCTCCAAAGCGCTGCTTTGGAGGACTGGGCCGAGGACAGTGGGAGGGAAATAGGGTTCACACCACCTCCAGGGGCCTCATCCATGTGCACTTTACAGCTTTTGCTGCTGCAGGTTCACGGTGTCTGTGGAAACCATGCAGTTCAGGATAATGGGATTTGAGAGGATGTGTGATCACAGTCACTGGTAGGAAGCGCTGGATGAAATTTAGCCAATAGCTTTGATTCTGCTGAGTTACTTGAACTCCCCAAATCTTGACAAAATGTCTGTGATGTGCTGAGACCTGCCCACAGGAATGATGAGCAGTGCCTGAGCAGCCTTGTGCCTTAAAGGTGGCCACCTGTCACCTCCAAGGACTCCAGCGTGATGTGAGTGGAGCTGACAGTACAGAAGTTGAGATTTAGCTGGGCCCAGAATACTCCACAAATAGCTTTCTGCTTTTAGAACTGCCCCCATCAAAGACACATGGCGGGGGAGTGGCTGATTATACTGAGAGAACAATTTCAATACTCTCGAATCCTCACCATCACTAGATTGCTATTTCTGCAGTACCAGGGTGTGAGGCAAAGGTGATAACCACTACACTACGGAAACCGCCCTTGCAGTACCAGGGTGTATTCACAAGGGTCTTGCCTCCTGCAGGTGGAGAGTAGGTAGTCCTGTTGACTGATGGAGAACCACTCTGAGGGTGTCAGATAGGCACACTGGTAATTCTGCTGCAAACACAAGCTATTTTCTGCCAGGCTGATGAGCAGAAGCAAAGCACAACCAGCAGCCTGGAGTTCTGGTCGTCATACACCTGTCCACCCTGGCCCACCCCAAGCGGGTTCCTCTTCTCAAGGGAAATGATGCAGTGGAAACTGTGGGCACGGATGTGCTGTGTTCCAGAGTTTGAGGTTCCTTAAGTATATTGGGATAAATTCTCCACCATTATCAAAAGTCACGTCAGATCCATAGTTTACCAGCAGTGGTCTGGAGGGTCTCTAGGAACTTGTTGGAAATGCAAATTCCCAGGCCCACCACCTCCTAATCTGAAACTCTGGTGTTCTTGCCGGCAAATCGTGTTTTTGTTTGTTGTTGTGACATTGGAGATTAAATCAGCGGTCCTGTAACACTAAGCTGCAGCCCCGTCCCTTTAAATTTCTTATTTGGAGAAAGGGTTTCCCTAGTTTGCCCAGGCTGCCCTCAAACTTGTGATCTTCCTTCTTTAGCTTTCTGAGTATCCCCAACCGGATCAGCTGAGTAGATCTTGAGCAGTGCAGCACTGCGCCCAGGTTACCGAATGGGTTTAAACAGCCTTCCACACGATTCTGGTGAAGGCCCAAGTTTGAGAAGCAGGGTTCTGTACACAAACTCAGCCCAGGAATTTCAATGTCCAGGTTTAACTAAATGGTGGGGCCTCAGTTTCTGGATCTGTTAACGACTGACTGTCTGGTGTTGACTCATTACCGGGAGGCTGAGAGAGTCTTCTTTATTTTGCACACCAGCCCAGGGCAGCACTTCCCAGATCCTCCTGTCTGTCCTCCCCCGCCTGCTGCAGATGTCCTAGATGGCAGAATACCTACAGCTCGGGTGCTTGATCACTGGTGGAAAGGGATTTGTCCCGTCCAGGCGCTTAGTGGTCAGCTGCATGTATTTGTGAAAATTCATTTGAGATTAAGCCGTTCCACTCTGGTAAAGCTGCCCCCCATATGACCAGCACTGAGTCTAAGCCTGTGGCCACCGGGTTCAATGGTGAAGGAACTTCTGTGGCCAGTGTGGGCCAATGTAGAGGAGACCTGTGTCTGGGAGTTTTTCCGTGAGTCGCTGTCTTAGTGCACTCTATGCTGCTACCCCGGAACACCTCGTCTGGGTGACTTATACAGATCAGTCTTAGTCCATGTAGTTCTGGAGGCTGGGAGGTCTCAGGTGGAGACGCTACATCTGGTGGGGACTTTTCACTGCATAGCTGCATGACAGAAAGTGGAAGGGCAGGAGAGCACGGGGTGGGGGCATCTTTCTATTAGGAACCTGGTCCTGTGACAACGGCATAAATCTGTGTATGGTCACTTCTTAAGGGTCCACCTCTTCCTCATAAGTATGTGACCTTTGGGGGTGCAGTCAAACCACAGCAGAGACCCTTTCCGTGATTTCTTCTAAAGCAGGCCTTCAGGTCCCCCGAGCAAGAGGCAATGAGGATTGGTCCCCAGAAGTTTCAGCTCACTTCCAGACCAAACTGATTGCCCCTTGCCTGAATCTTTCAAAGGTCTTTTAGTTTCAAATTGCTTCACTGACAGTAACGGCCAACATTTGCAGAGCACTGAGTCACCACGCCAAGCAGCGTAGTGGCACTTTTGGAATCCATAGCTGGCTCTGTGGCTGCTCTGAGGAGGTTCTGGGCACAGGTGTCTCCTTGTGCACCTCCGAGGGCGGGTCGGAGGGGCAGCAGCGGGGCTGAGTAGATGGCACCGCAGGAGACGAAAGGCGAGTTAGGAGGAGGAAGGGGATGAGGAGAGAGAAGAAAAAGGATTAAACACATGAAGCACTTACAGAAATCATTACCAAGTCGTATTAGAGAAGAGATTTCTTAAACGAGTGGCCATGAGGGTTTCTGAGAAGGTGATTTTGGAATGAAGAGGGTAAGCAGGTAATTTTATAAACTTGCTTATCTTACAGCCAGATTTTTTGAGGAAGTTACTGGGGACTGAACTCAATGGGCTCAATGGGATGTACCAATGAGTTACATCCCAACCCCTTTATTTTTTTCTTGAGACAGGTTTTGCTAAGTTTTCCAGGTTTGTGATCCTCCTGTCTCAGTCTCTTGAATAGTTGAAATTACAGGTGTTTGCCACCATGCCCCATGGCTTAACGCCAGATTTTAACTTTCGTTTTCCCACTTTTTTTTTTTTTTTTTGGTGGTGCTGTTGATCAAACCCAGGGCTGCACATGCCTGGTATGTGCTGTACCACTGAGGTACATCACAGCCCCAGTTTTCTAATTCTTGATAAAGAACTCCTTTCAGACATCCAGAATGCTGCCAGGCACCTAGTTGCTCAGAAAAGATTTCTTGAATAAATGAAGGACTCAGAATGAATGACCAATGTTCCCAGCAAGGCCTTCCCTGGAAGAGTACATTGTGGGTCTGGAGCCCTGCAGCCTGGCTGAGACACCAAGCAGGGTGGCAGGGACCTTGGACTCAGTCCCTCCTTCCTTTTGACCACTGGCTGCAGCTGGAGGTGGCTGTACCAAGGAGCAGAGTCCCACAGAAAAGGGACTTCAAGGTTTGGTGACTGACTACAGACTGAAGCTCTTGATTCCACGGGCCTGACAGCCCCTTCATCTGTGCTGAGCCTTCTATGAGTATGTGAAGGAGGACGCATGGGGCCCACTCTGCTCTTTAGAAAGAAATGAAGCCCAGCACCATCTCCAAGCAGCAGCCCTGCTTGGGTAGAGTTGGGCCAAGGGTTCCTCGCCGTGAAAGTCAGTGTGCTGACTTGATATGGCCCACACTGTGTCTGTGTGCCCACCCGTTGATCTACCCTGGCCTCTTGGGAGCAGGCAGGTTTATCCCCCAGATCATGTCAGCTCCCATGCTGACCCCTGAGCCACTCTGAGGAGGAAGTCAACAGCTCAGGGAACAGGGATGTACAGCATTGACAAACTTGCTCACGTTTGTACTTAACAGTGAGACTGTGTTTTATAAACCTGTTCTGAGAGCTGCAGAGTGAAGCTGGTTCCCGTCCTGGTGGCGCCAATGAATCAGGAGCAGGGCTCAGATGGCAAGAACCACCCGGAATCCTAGGTTGAGGGCGTGCTGGGGTGTAGCCACAGAGCTGCCCACAGGCCACGCCCGAGTGACTGTGTGTCTCACAGACACCCAGCCGAGCAGGCTGCCCGGGTTTAGCTGTGGCCAGTGCTGTGTGAACAAGACAGCAGGTGTTGTGAATGTGTGACAGTCACCACAGAGCAAGGGCCAGTCATGGTGCCCATTATGTTAGAAGACAGCAGTGAGGTTTGCTGTTAGACCTGACAAGGAATTGGGAACGGGACTCATTTATGTCAGATTTTCCACCCCTGTTAAACTAACATAGGGTTGAGAACTGAGGTCACTATCTGTCCTACATCTGCCTAGCTGTGATTACTATCAAGAGACCCCTCCCCCTTCTGGTTGGTAAGCAAGAACATGCTAATTTTAAGATTGAAAAATCTTAAGACTGATACAGTGTTTTGAGGATTGAACCCAGTGCCTTATGCATGCCAGGCAAGGGTTCTACCACTGGACCATGACCCCAGCCTGGCTCCTTCCCTGTGATGGGTCTCCAGGGTTGAATCCTTTCCTTTAGCCTCCTTGATTTTCGGGTAACCTCAGGTTAGACTTGAGAGCAGGAGTCCATTCTACTGATGTGTGCTATAAACCTTAAATACTGGGCTCTCCTTTGAAAGCTCAATCCACACCACTTTGTTCACAAACATGGTCCTTAAATGTGGAAGGAGGAGTCCATAATTTCTATACTACTGCAGGGATATTTGCTGATGTTTTCAGTAAGGATGGAAGAAAAAACAAATTACCATGACTGTGGGCCCGTGATAGTGGGGTTAAGAAATGCTCCCTGTTTTAGAGGCATCAAGCATATATCAGAAACACATGAAGGTTTTTGGGAAAACCATCATCTGGCCATTTCTTATTCTTTTTATTTTTCACTTCTTTCAAATTTTCCTTTTTATTTATTTTTCTCAGTTTGGGAGGCTTTATGTTTAGCGGTGAGATTTTGGTCCAACTGATCAACTCAGTTACGTTGCACTCTCTTTTTTGGCAGCTAGTTACTGTGGAAATCTCCATTTTCTTCAGTGTAAGTGGAAACAATATTTGTTATTGGTATGCAGAGAATGAAAACCTTTTTTGTGCTTCCAGAGTGAAAAGAAAAACAATCACGATCACATTAAATGTGAATTAATTTGACTTAACCCAGTTTTCAATGAATCTGAAACTGTAAAAATTCAGCTTTTCTAGCTATAAGTTATTTTTCTTGATAACCAGTTAGTTCATCCTGATTGTGACCGGGAGTTATTCTGAAAACTTATCTAGATATTCTGAGAAGCAATAAATAAGTGCTGTGTGTTGTACACATTGACAATTACTAGTACCCACTTATAAGGACAATTTCAAGAACAGAAGATGAATTTCATCTAAAAATGGTACAAAATAACAATACAATTTGGGCATCTATTATTGTTAGGCATTTGCTGAGAATCTAAACAAATATAATTAATATATATATATTTGAGTGGGGAGAAGTTATCTCAATTACCAAATAAATATGTAAGAATATAAGTTTTAGAAGTACTGAAATTCATTGTAATGTCTCTAAATAAGTATGTTATTTTTGTGAAATGCAATGTGGCATTGTCCTACCTGAGAGATCTCGATGCTAATATGCCATCAGAATTGAGACTGATTTTTTTTTTAACAGATTTGGACATCTTCTACAGAACCAGTACCCTGTCTGTCTCAAACACAAGAAGAATTTCAGCACCCATCTCCCGGGGTAAGTGGCATAGACTCTTCAGGGTGGCCTTAAAATTAGTTATCAACTTAATAACTGAATCAAGACTGAATAAGGTGAAACGATCTTTTTCCTCAATGCATTAATTATAGAATCTCTATGTCACAATGAGATTGTGTATACAAATATATTCTTTATGAAGATGAAATTGAGTGTGTATTTTTGGGATTAGTTCTTTTAGAAGGCGATATTGTTCTTTGTTTGAGGGTGTATGTCCCTGAAAGCTGAGTACTTATCTCTGACTTTAACCACATATTATCTACTCAGCCCTCATCCATCCATCCATGCATCCACCCACCTACCCAGCCTCCCACTCACCCACTTACCCACTCACCCAATCATCTATCTATTCATCTGTTCCATTTGTCCATCTGCCCATCTATCCATCTATCCATCCTCACATCCATCCGTTAGAATGCACTCATTTGAGTAGGCCCCAAAATAGATTCTTTGAAAGACAGAGAAATGAATCAAGTTCTCACATGACTAACGTGATCTTTTTTTTATTGTTCTGAAATTTGATTTGGATTTTGGAAAAGGTATAGAATAATTTTTAATTTTAACAATGCATGTGCAGTTGTTTTTCAACAAAAACACCCTTGTATGAGAAAATAACTAAAGGAATCAGAAATAAGTGAATGAGAACATTTCAATGAAAACATATTCTGTCTGAGAAATATATTCTGTCTAAGAAATATATATTTTCCTTGGTTGACTATTAGCAATTTTGTGTTTCTGTTTTTCTATCATTTTACTGAAGGTGTCTTTCTAGGGTAAGTGCTTATGCTAAACACCTCACTAAATGTGGAAGAAATAGTTAGAATTATTTTTTCACAAAGATGTTTCTGCGAGCTAAAATTGCAGTAAAAACTCCCTCTGGAGCATCTATAATTGGATTTTTAAAGACACACGTGCAGTCACAAGATTCCTGAGGTGCGGGTTACTCATGGGATCCAGAGTCAAGCATGAGAATGACAGGGCTTCCTTCTTTGGCTTTGCCTTGGGTCACAGCAGACTGATCATCGGCTGCCCTTGGCTTCCTCTCTTTCACCTTAAACAAAAAGGTGGAAAGTTTCTGATTGGCCTTTACAAGACAGAGGTGACACAGTCAGAAAAGAATTAAGATGTATTATGTACATGTATCAATTCCCCATGAGGAATGTAATCACTAAATACTGCAAGCCTGTACCAATAACATTAAAACTTTAATTAAAAAAAAAAAACCCACAGTTCCCAGCAGGGCACAATGATGCACACCTGTAATCCCAGCACTTTGGAGTCTGAGGCAGGAGGATCCTAAGTCCCTCCTGGACAATTTAGTGAGCTTCTGTCTCAGAATAGGTTTGGGGATGTAGCTCAGAGCAGAGGCCCTGGATTCAATCCCAGTAAAAACAAAAACAAAAACAAAAACTAAAACAATTCCCCGGGAGAAGGGTGCGAAGCCATGCCATCCAGCATGCAGAGACGACACTTCAAGACTGTTTCCTCTGTCCTTGGAGCGAAAAGGGACCAATTCCTGGGTGCTTAGACCATAAACGGCCCTTAAGCACTTCAGAAATCTGCATTTCGTGGGTGTTGGCAGAATGCACGCCGGCTTCCCGTGGGCCATCTGTCCTTTGTGCTGAGTGCCCTTTGAACATTTGCCTTGGCTTGTAAATGCTGCAGTTTACTTCACTCCCTGCTTCAAGGTGATGCCATTTCACCAAATGTACTTATGGGCAGCCGAGTGGTTCCTAAAAATCTTCACTCATGTTATCCGAGCTCAGCTTTTCTTGGAAAAAGGCCATGGTACAGGTTTTAGGGAGCTTAAGGGCATCCCTAGGACTTGGTGTTTCTCCTACTGATGGCGAGGGCAGGGCCCGGGGGCACCTTTCTGAGCCCCAGTTGTGATCCACCTGAGGACGGTCGCCCGCTGGTCCGCAAACCCCAGTCAGGTCCCTGCAGTCAGCAAAAGCCTCTCAAAAGCCTCACACTCAGTTTTCCTCCTGGTGTCCTAGTCTTGTCTCTGCCCTCACTGGCCCCAGCACTCTCTACTGTGCCCAAGAAAAGTCACAGTTTCAGGGTTGTCCTAGGAGAAAATGCCGCACCCCAAGATCAGTGAGCAAGCAGTGAACAGGGTGCTGTGACAGACCTGGGGTCTATGGGCACCCTAATGCCCAGGGGAGGGGGATTGTCTGCAGAGGATGCTGTCCCATGGGTGACTCCTAAGATCTATCAGGCTGTTGAAAGACACGCGCAAAGGCAGCATGTGGATGGAGCAGTGGGTCCCCTCGCCTCTTCCTCCCCTCCCATCACCACTCCCTCCTACGCCTCCTGCCACACTGCTTCTGCTGACCTTCCACACTCAGTCCTTCCCACCCCAAGGCAGCCTACGTGCACACCGATCACCGCATCGGCTTTCTTGCACTGGGTATTGGGGTTCCTGACTCCTGGCCCCACTAAGCCCTGTCTTGTCTGGTTAGTCACTGTTGTTTTATACTCAGCTGTGCCTGGACAGTGACCACCCTCTTTCTGCCCTCTTTGTCCTCAGACCATAACTTTTGCCTTCAGAATCCAAAATTCTTTGGTAGCTGGGCAGGGTGGCACATGCTTGTAATCCTAGCACTCTGGAAGGCTGAGAAGGAGGACCGCAAGTTTGAGCTCAGGCTGGACAAGTTAGAAGTTTAGGGAGACCGTGTTTCAAAACAGAAAATAAAAAAAGGCTGGAGGATGTAGCTGGATGCAAAGGCTCTGGGTTCAATCTCCAGAACCATAAAAACAAACAACAAACAAGCAAATGACCCATCTCTTTAGGGGCAGATTCTTCACTTGAGGCCTCAGCCTGAGATGTGTCCCATTGACTGCCACATGATGAATGGAGTTACTGAGGCCTGCCCTGGGCAGTTGACTCCAGGGAGGGGGAGAGCCCATCCTGCCCCGGGCTGGTCCTTTCGGCCATCCAACACCTGCTTACCAAGCACAGATGAGACAGGACCAAAAAGAGCCCACAGATTTCTGGCTGTGGTCAGACATCTGTGCTGGGTCCCAGAGTCACCCAGAACAGTGTCTGGTTCAAGGATGTCTGTGGCAATGGTGTGCAAAGATAACTCATGAACATTACCTTCCTTTGCTTTATTTTTACTTTTTTGTTCAAAAGATCCATTTTGGAAATCTCTCCTTTTGCTATGACGAACACTTTGGTGACTGGGGACGCAGAGGGTGCGGAAAGATGAGATTGATTGTTTTCCACCACACACTTTTGCACAGGCAATATAAGGCCCACGGAGTTTAAGGCTGTATGACTGAAGGAAGAAAGGAAATATAATGAAGGAAAAATTAGTTTTTATTTTTTAAAACATGTCTCATAACAGGTAACTATTTTTTTTTAAATATTTCACTCTTCCTTGAGAATCCTTATTATTGTTAGATTAAACTCAGTATGAGTAGAGTATACTTATCGTACTTTCCATACAATCAGTGGCTCTTGCACAGATCTATGCCTTTAGGCCACAACTCAACCTTTCTGTCTCCATGTAACTAAGGTCTAGCAGGGCTCCAGGCACAGCAAGCAGAAATAGAATAAATATGTAAAGTACAGGGAGTGAATGAAGTCCTAACCCAGCCTGCTGGGCTGTGAGAATGGCCTGTGATAATATGTGTGGCATATCTTACAAAGTGAAGTTGTTGCTATAGTTACTGACATAGCAGGGCCTCTCTATAGGAACTGACCTCGGGGAGGTCAGCATTTGGGCAGGCACCATCTCCCCCTTCGTAAAGTTCAAAATATTGTTATGTTTAATCAAGATGTAAACAGAGAAGTAGGAAAAACACACTTTTAAGGCTGGTTTACTACCTATGGATAAGATCTTCATAATTACTTGTCAAAGCAGTTTACTTTCTAAGCTTCATCGGAAAACGCTTCGAATCAGAGCATACAGTATTGAAAGTTGTTTTGAGTCTGCCAGATATGGGTTTCATCCTGCCTCTTCAGTTATTTATGGCACATTCAGGTAAATCCCTGTTTCCCACTATTCAGTAAACTTGTATTTAAAATGAGAGTACGAATTCTTGCCCCAGAAGCAATTCAGGAGTTCAGTTAAGCATATAAGTTGCAGAAAGTTCCTCTCACAGACTTATGCCTCATTATCATTAAGAACAATTGCTTCCTTTGCTATTTCTCCAACTTATTTCAGCTTTAACTATATTAGTCATGCTAAATTTGAATTTTTTGATAGGTTATGAAACAGGATTCAAAATAATGGAGAGAGAACGTTATACTGTGTCCCCACCTAGAATTTGGTTATCACTGAGAATCAATCCAGGCTTTGGATGTCATAACCCCTTCTGTACTTGTCTCATAATTTAAAAAAATGGTTCCGCATCACATGGATCAGCACATAGTTCTGAGAGCAGTGTGGCAGCTTCAGTAGGTGTACGATGGACGACACTGTCCTTGCAAAAGAGGCCACATTAGAGTTGAGTGCCTTCCTTCCCGGTGCTCCTCCCTTGGGGTGGCTCAGTGATCTGCAAGGTTGGAGAAGTGGGTGCTGGGCCTGCCACACACAGGAGGCATCGTGCCCATTCAGGTGGCTTATTTCTAATTAAGGATAGTTGCATTCATGCTTCTGAATAGGTTTCCCCAAGTTTCTCAAAACATTTAAGGCACTTTGTCTTCACATTCACCCTGATAATCTTTTACTATCACTGGTGTCTGTTTGGAAAGCTGTCTCCCCCAAAACTTTGCAACTCTGCAGAGCCCCCACCCTGGTGGGGGCTGGGGATATAAAGATTCATCTTAGTAAGCTCTGTGCAAAGGGACTGGAAACAAACTGTAGGAAGACTCATAGTAGTTGCGGGCAGACATACTTGTAGTTATGCAGACCTAGAAACAGCTTTCTGTTGCCCTCCCTTCACAGTTCTAGTTGGGAATTTTAGATGTAGTTATCTAATTGGGGGAGACAAAATGCACTTACTCAGACCCTGGGCCTTGCGGGACACTGCCATTCAGAGCCAGCCCTGGCTCTTAGGGTCCATGACTGTGGAATGTGGCTGCAGACCTGAGGTACAAATGGCACTTACGGCCTCAAAAGACATAAGCCAAATGGGGCCATTGGTCTAGGGGCTAGCCAGATCTGCCACTTAGAGCAAAGATTTCCCTGTATTTTGCCCAGTTCCAGGAAAACGTGCTTTTGTTATATTTGAGTGAATATATAATCACAAGTTGAGGAAAATGAAAATCATAGTTCCTTTTTGTGTGGTTTTTCTTTCTCTTTAGGTTCTCTACCTATGCAGAAATAAATACAAGCTGAATATTTTTGTATAGCTTCTTCAAAATGTAACATTTCTACTCACCTTAAATATGTCTAAAAGTAATATAAAGTGCCTACAGTGAAAATTCAAGAAATGTCAATTTCAGCCTATGAGGGGTGACTACTCCCCTAAATGACAGAAAGGATGGCATGCAGATTTATCAGTAGAAATTGAAATGCTTCATTGCTGATTTCTTGTAGACAATGATGTAGTGTGAAATTTGGCTAAATCCAATGCTTTATCGAGGAAGTCAGGTATAATTTGATGGGCTATAACTAGATTTTTAGTATTTAAATAAAGACATTTTCAATTATACCTGGAATGTGGTCTTGTCTCCAAATGAAACAACGGTTGTGTTCAGCTACAAGTAGAAACCATGGTCCTTAAGAATTCAGTGACCCAAAATATATTTATTCTGGCCGTGTGAAATGTCTGGGGAGGGAGTTGGTTTGGGGCAGTGCCAGGAAACAGCTTTCAGAAATTAACAAAATTGGGATACTGTTGAAATGTTCAGTGAATTAATTTCTTCATTAAAGAAAATGTTATATAATAAATGCCAAATGCTAAATCAGGGATATAGAAATGAATGGAAAACTAATTTACATGAGAAAGCCCAGATATCTGGTACCTTGGAAACTCTGGGAGTAAGAAGGGAAGGATTTGCCAGAGAGGAGACTGGTGGAAAGGTTCTCCTCAGGGTCTGGCAAAGTCTGCAGAGCAGTCTTTTCAGACTCTGTGGGCGACACTCAGTTTCTTTTATCCTGAGCCTCTTCTTTGTCCTTTTTAAAAACAACCTCTAAAAAGGTAAAACCCATGGGTGAGAGTTTGCAGACCTCCAATCTAGGATGTTAACTTGATGGTTTTCTTTTCTGGACTTTAATGACAGAAAAACAAATTGAAATGTATCTTTTGGAATCTAAAATACTAAAGTAGCCTTCTTTATGATCTTGCATCCGTCCATTTAAACTGCATGCTGTACTGTGTTTAGTCCTCATATGGTGAGGTCCTAGTCCAGTGCCTGACCTAGTTTAGATTCCATTTGCCAAATGCTGGTGTTTCTTATTGTCACCGGCTTGTACTATTGAAAGGGCGACTTCACTTCTGAATGATGGATTTTTACCGTCAGCTTTCTTAGGAGTGTTTCCATGGGTAACCCTAACCCCAGTTTTCTGTAGAATTTAAAGTATGAAATCCAACAGATACAACTGATCAAAACGATTGCCTTGATAAATGGTATTATGTAGGAAGCAAACACAATATTAAAGAGTGAAAATAAATAACTAAAGGGTGTACCATGAAGGCTAGCTGCTGATTTTTAAATGTATCAGAGTTTGCTTTGTATAATGTCCTTGAGAGCCAAACTAGGACTTTCTGTTTTTGTTTTTGTTTCTTTCATGTTTTTTTTTCCCCTCACTGTTCACTCCTGACTCCCTCCCCAGGGGGTGAAGTGCCCACTGCTGGCTCACAGCGGGGCTCCGTAAATGCTGCAGGTCTGTTTCACTGGCCTTCCGGTCCCAACCATCTTTCTCCTCCCTCTTTTCCCTTTCTTTTGCAGAAATGTCCCATCCATTTTTCCTTTTCTATAAAGAAACCTATGTATTTCTCAAACTGCCCAATCAAATCAATATAAACCATTCAAAACTACTTTAAATAAATTGGTTTTCTGTCCCCCCCCCCGCCTCAAAATATTGGTCCAAAAGCAAAGGGCGTAGTGAACTAGTAATTTGCAAAGATTTGTTACAATTGGCTTGTCGGTACTCTGTAGTTATTAATTTCTTACGTCGCTTGAAGTAAGGAGAAAAGACAAAATGCTCTACATAAATACCAACAGACATCTGACACTTTCAAAACCATATCTGATTTTTTAATTGATCTCTCCCATCCTTTTGGATTTTAGAAGCCCTCCGCGACAGAACTTGGTCGGGGGCTGAGTTAATCTGGCTTCTCCGGGGCTCCCCTCCTTTAGTGGTCTGAGGTTTGGAGCAGGCATTGTACAGAGCTTTCTCCTGGGAAGAGCCGCGACCTCTGGATCTGTGGGCGGCAAGGGAACGGGCTCCAGCTGGAGCCCACTGCTATCCTTCCACTTGTAAATAGCCGAGGAGACACTGGCTGTGAGCAGGCACCTCAGCACCTCCCTGCAGCCCTCTCCCTGCAGCAGCTCAGCATGGGGTGTCAGAGATCATTAAGGGGCATCCTGCTCCTCTCCCTCCACACCTGTGACTGGTTCCCTGCGGTAATTTTATGGGCCGTGAGGAGGCAGGTTTGACGCCGGGACAGTCTCTGCCAACAGCTGCAGACGAGTCAGCTCTTCAGACAGTAAAATGTAAAGAGGGGGTAGGGGAAACCTTTGAAGTTTGCAAAAAAGCATGACTTTGACCACTTCCTTTTTCCTTTTTAAATGGGTGTCCCAGGTATTATATGGAGAGCAACTACCGGCTAACTTTACAGGGAAAAATGCACTTCCTCCCAGTGTGCCAGGTCTGCGCTGCTCTCAGCGTTTTAATGCTCACTGAGTGGCCCTTCGAGCGCACTAGCATTGGGACAAGCTTGTGAGAAACGTGCTGTTGACCTGGAGATACTTGTGTAAGGACCACACAGTGCGTGTGCACAGACACACACACCCAAGCACTCTAGAGTCAAGGGTAAGGGCAGACTACGAAGCCACCTCCAGGTTTTCTTCCTGCATCTTTCCCACATTTCTGCATTTGGCCTCTTGCTTTTGTCCTTAAAGGGGTGACAGGGAGTAGTCTGAAGCTGTAGGGTGGTGGTTTCTTTTTACCTTCTTATCTGAATTTTAGTCTCCTGTTAGTGCTTTTTCTTTTCACCCTGCTTTAAGTATTTTTCTTTTGTTGACTAAAAAGAAAAAAAAAAGGGATTCCAGCAGCTCAGTTATTCTGTGGACCCCCCCCCACCCCCAAGTACTGGGGATTGAACCCAGGGCCTTCACACTGAGCTATATCCCTAGCCCTTTTTATTTCAATTTTGAGACAGAGTCTTACTAAGTCACTAAATTGCCTAGGCTGGCCTCGAATTTGTGATCCTCCTGCCTCAGCTTACCAGAGTGGTGGGATTAAAAGTGGCACCACCACACCCCACTCCATTTCCCTACGGTGGAACGTTTCAGCCTCCGGCCAACTGCGTTTGGTGTGGTGGGTCAGAAGAACCAATCCCAGCAGAGGAGGCTCAAGGGGCAGTGTGAAAACCCTGCTCTCTGCAGACTTTAGTCCTTGGTAACACAGTGTCACAGTTTCAGGACCAAATTGAGTGCATGACATCAGACCTTTCTTCCCTGCTGAGAGGGCATGGGAGCTCTGGGCTCTCCTGGACCCCCTTGAGCCAGAGTCTCTGCTAACCCTGCTAACTCTGGGTCTCTTCAGTCTGACTGAGAACACCAAGGTTAAGGGGGCCCAGGAATATGGCCGTCATATTGGGGATATTTGTTAGGAAGGAAAATGCAATTAAAGGAGAAGGTCTTTAAACAATTCACTGGTGAATTCGAATTGGTGGTTAGTAGAAGATTAGCTTGGGTCTGTAATTCTAGCACTGTGGAAGACTGAGGCAGAAAGATCATAAGTTTGAGGCCAGCTTGAGCCTTAGTCACTTAGAGAGACCCTGTCTCAAAATTAAGCATAAGTAAACAGGGCAGGGAATGTGCGAAGGTGCCAGATTCAATCCTTAATACCAAAAAACAACAACAAAAAAAAACACAAAAAAGAATTGGGACTCTTTCCTCATATTTTTCGGGGGGTTGCAAGCTTTTTCTGTGAACAGCTGGATTGTAATATTTTCGGCTTTCAGGAGCAGGGACTCATGTCTTCTCCTTGTGACTCTGCTTAGTCTGCATCACTGATGCCACTGTACAGGCCTACCGCACAGCCTTCGCCCACACGGCTATGCACATTACCCACACACTAAGCTAACCTGGGAACTGGGTAGTCTGTCCCCCCACTCATGTCCACCCAGCTGCCTGGTGGGCAAGCCCACCTTTCCACAGGGCCCTTCACACGCACCTTCTCCTCTCACTTAACAAGAAGCCAGGCCTTTCTCAGGCAAGGTCTCTTTCCCATCCTGGGCATTTGCTTCCAGGCATGAGTGACGCCCCCATCTCTTCTTTTTATTGTTACCTGCTCAAAGCATCCTCTCCAGCAGCCACCCAAAGTCCTGCATCCCTACCACACCAGTCCCCCCTTTCCCATGTCCTCCTTCTCCCACATCCCTGCCTGTTCCACCTTTCTCCTCTTGTCCTCCAGTAGGCCAGGGAGGGGAACCTTTATGCCTTCTGTGTCCTCTTAGGACACTAGAGAGCAGAATAACTGTGACCTTTGGCATTTCATGTGTGGGTGTCTGAGTCACCCTTGTGTTCCTTGGCTTAGGGAGGGCCAGCCAGCTGGTGCTGGGATATAGGGAGCCTCTTCCTCTGCAAAGGGAGCTGCACTCCAATTCAGCAGGGAAGCCAGCGTTCTGCAGGAGCCAGGATGGGATGCTCAGTACTGCAGCCACAGCAAACTGCAGGGAATGGCAGTGGGCCACCATGGGACGCTGAGGGGCCCAGAGGGACCTGTTGGCCAGCTCCCAGCAAGACAGTCTCAGTGGGTGAGCTGCAGCCTCCTTGGCCTGCTCCAGATTTAAGGAGGAAGCCCCTAGTTTCTCACTGTTATTGTGATTATCACCTGCAAGGCTTCTGCAGATGTTCTTTTATCAAATTGAGAGAGTTCCCCTCTATGTTTAGTTTGCTGAGAGTTTTCATCCTGAGCAGGTTTTGTATTTTGTTAGATGTTTTCTGCACATATTGCATCTACCGGTGAAGGGTTCTGGTAAAGAGTCTTTTTTTACCCTGCCAACGTGAAGGATTATGTGAGTTGATTTTGTAATGTTGAACTAGCCTTAGATCCCCTTGGTCCTGGTATATAATGTTTTCATACATTGTTGGCTTTGATTTGCTAATATTTTGTGGAAGGATTTTTTTGTCCTATGGTTGTTCATTTTCTCAAGTGCTATTTGTGAAAAAAGCTGTTCCTTCACCACTGACTTGCTCTGGCCTCTTTCTAAACCACCATTTGGGCACATCTGGTTGGTCAATTTCTGGTTTCTTCGATCTGTTCCGTTGGTCTATGTGTCTCCCCCTACTGATGTCATAGTCTTGGTTACTGTAGCTATATAGTAAGCCCTCACATTGAAAAGAGTGAGTCTTCCTACTTTTATTCTTCTTTGCTATTCCATATAAGCTTTAGAACAAGTTTGCCTGTGCTTACAAAAATTTGCCTGGAGTTTTGGTGTATTGTGTTATATTTATGAATCAATCAACTTCTGGAGAAATGTCATCTTTACTAAACTGACTCTTCCAATTCCTGAGCATAGTTCAGCCATCTTTGGTTTGTTTCACCACTATTTTGTATATGCTTTGTTAGATACATAAAATTTCATTTTCTGTGAAGCAACTATAAAGAGTATGGCATTTATGTTTTATACTTCCACTTGTTCATTTTTAGAATATAGAGATGTGACTGATTATTATGTTTTTCTCATATGCTGTAGTCTTACTGATCTCATTTATTAATTCTGGGAAGTTTTTTGTTCATGTTGCTTTTGTTTTATAGCTTGCTTGAGATTTTTCGATATAGACAGCCATGACGTCAGCAATGGAGATAGTTTTATTTCTTTCCTTCCAATCTTTATGATGTCTTTTTCTTTCCTCTCTTCTCCTTTCTTTTCCTCTCTTTTCTCTGCCCCTCCCTCCCTCCTTCTTTCTCTTCCTTCCTTCCTTCTCCTTCTTTCAATTATTGTCTTCTTACAATAGGATGTTTGGTAGCATATCAGTTAGTTTTCCCTTCACTGGGACAAAATACCCAACACTCACAACTTAAGGGAGAAGAAGTTTATTTTGGCTCATGGTTTCAGAAGGCTCAGTCCATAGCTGACTGACTTCAAAGCAGAAACAGCATGGTGTAATGATGTGGCAGAGAAAGCTGCTCAACCCATGGTAGGCAGGAAGCAGAGAGAGAAGGGAGGAGCTGGGGACAAGAATATACCATTCTAGGTCATAGCCCAGTGACACATTTCCTCCAGTCAACTCCCACCTCCTAATAGCTCATGCTACTGTGCACTAATCTGCTGAGTGTAGTGGTCTCCATGAGCCAATCACCTTCCACAGCCCCCCACCTCTGAGCATCTGAGACTTTGGGGGGACCTTTAGATCTAAACCATAACAAATACTGTGTTGGGTAAGAGGTGAGAGCAGACATCCTCGTCTTAATTCCAGTATTAAGGGAAAGGCATTCAGCCTTTAATCATTAAGCATCACGCTGGATGCCCCTTAAGACTGAGAAAGTTCCCACCTATTTGTACTCATGAATGGGAGCAGGATTTTATCAAATGGATTTTGGTATCAGTTGATTTATTTGCCTGTCAGGATGGTAGATTTCACTGTTTGATTTTTTTTAATACTGAGCCAATTTTCCCAGAATTAGTCCTACTCAATTGTGCTAAATTATTCTTTTTATTTAATAATGGACTAGATTGGACTCAGTTTTTTTTTTTTAAGAAGTTTTGTATCTACATTTATGAGGGAGATTGGCTTGCAGTTTTCCTTTTTGGAGTCATCTTGCCCTGCTTTTGGTATCAGGGAAATGCTGGCCTTATAAAATGAGTTGGCAAGCTTTCTCACTTCGTCTGTTTTATAGATACGTTATTTTATAGATGTGGAAGATTGTGTTAATTTGTTCTTAAATATAAGGTACATTTAGCTCCTGAAACTATGTTCATTGAAATTTCTAAAGTTGGTTTCCTTAATAATTAATTGCAAGACTACCAAGAAAGCCCAGTGTGGTAGTACATGCCTGTAATTCCAGTACTTAGGAGGTTGAGGCAGGAGGACTGCCCTGAGTTTGAGGCCAGCCTGGGCTACATAGCCAGACCCCATTTCAAAACAACAACAACGAAAAATATCAAGGTTATCTTCCCCATCTTGGACAAGATTTGATAGTTTTTGGGTCTTGAGAAATAGACCAATTCTTTCAAGTTGCCAAATTATGAGTATGAAGTTGCAACATTCTCTATCATCTTATTTTTTCCAGCTTTACTGAGTTATACTTGACAAAAATTACATATATACAAACATATATTATATATAATGCAACATGATGTTTTGAGATATGTATACTTTGTGAAATGGTTTTCACAGTGAAGCTAATTAACATACTCATCACCTCATATACTTACAGTGAGAATACATAAGATTAACTTTCTTAGCAAATTTCAAGCACGTAACACAATATTAACTGTTGTCACCATGATGAATTTGTTCTCTAGAACTTCTTATCTTGCCTAACCGGACCTTTGTATTCTTTGACCAACATCCCTCTATTTCCCCACCCCCCAGACCCTAAAAACTGCCATTCTACTTACTTTCTGCTCTTATGAATTTTATTTTTTTAGACTCCACATAAAATGAGATGGTATAGTGTTTATTCTTTTGTGTCTGGTTTATTTGACTTAGCATTGTGTCCTTTTGCTTCACCCACGTTGTCACAAAGGACAGGATTTCCTTCTTCCTTAAAGCCGAATAACATTCCACTAGGTCTGTATTTATGTTATTTATATTCCTTATTTTCTTTGTTTACTTATTCGTGGACAGGTTAGTTGTTTCCATATCTTGTCTGTTGTGATTAATACTGCAGTGAGCCCAGTGGTGGGGGGGGCAGTTATCTCTTTAAGACACAGATTTAATTTCCTCTGGATGTGCCCAAGAGTGGAATTGTTGGATTATACAGTAATTTTGTTTTTAATTTTTTTGAGGGGGGTTCATACTGCTTTCCATCTCCATTTTACAGCTGCGCATTTACATTCCAAACAGTGTGTAATGGTTCCCTTTTCTCCATATCTTCACTAACATGATCACTTTTCGATCACAGCCATTCTAACAGGTGCGAAGTGACATCTCATTGTGGTTTTGGTTGCATTTCCCTGATGGTTGGTGATGTTCAGGACCTCTCATATACTCGTTGATGATCTGTCCATGTTTTGAGAATCATCTGTTCAGCTCCTTAGCTCATTTTTAATCAGGTTATTAATTTATATTTCTTACCATACCTCGGAAGGGTTGAGATGGTCAAATATGGCACTGCACCTTAGGGCTCACGGGAAGCACCTTGCTTTCCTAAGGGGTGAAGCACCTGGTCTTATGGTAAATAAGACTCTTGAAAGGGATGAGATAGGCTTCCTAGGTATTGAAGGCCCTGAAGATACAGATGAAAGACCTTACCCCAAAATGGAACCAAATGCCTCAAGGAACACAAGGAAAATCAGCAGGAATTTTTAGTAAAACATGAAATTTCAAAGAAATTTTGCACTTGAGGCTAGCTGGGCACTAGGATTCTGGCTGAGTCACCTTCCGCTGGCAGAGGTGGTTATGTAGACCAAGCATGGAAATCCCGCTGACTGGGCAGGATGCCCTGGAGTTCCAGTCGGGCTCGCTCCAGGACTGGTCATTTGAGTCTGTTTTGCCTGGAGGACCAGAGGGCTTACTTGGTGGGGGGCAGGCCAGAGCTTTCTGGCAAAAATTATCCATCCAAGATTAGGCAGAGCATGAACGTGGTTCTAGAACACTGGGCCAGTTTGGAAGGGAAAAGATAAATCTCACCAAGCAGTCAGACTGCCCTTAACCTGGTTCACAGGAGCTACATCTGAGTCCTGGGGCAATGAGGTCAATATGAAATCATTCGACTTTGCAGGAGTGTTTTGTTAGGCTGTCTGCTGTAGGTTCAATTCTATCCACCAAAAGATACGTTGAAGTCCTAACTTCTGGTGCCCATGAACATGATCGTCTTTGGAAATGTTTATTTTTGCAGACCTAATGAAGTCCTAAGTTAAGATGAGGGCATACTGGATGGAGTAGGGAGAACCTTATGCCCCATATATCTGGTGTTCTTGTAAGATGAGGAGACCCCCAAGGAGAAGATGGCCATGAGCGGATGAAGGCAGAGAGTAGGCTGATGGTCTACAAACCAAGGTTGGCTGAGGACTGTCCTCAGATGCCACGGATAAGAGACAGACATGGAATACACCTCCTTATGCTTTGGAGGAATGTGAGCCCTCCCCACCTTGACTTCAGACTTCTAGCCTCAGAACTGTGCGAGGATCGGTCTGTATGGTGTAAGCCTTTCCTGTGTGGTACTTCGCCACCGTGGCCTTGGGACTGGAATCTGTTGTGCAGCATAGTGCAGATTCTGAGGGAGCCCACAGCCGTGCTGACCCTGCAGTTCCAAAGGGGATCTAGCCCTTCCATTGTGATGTCAGCCTGGAGTCAGGAACCAACAGGGCTCAGAACACATTCCCCAAATATGGCCTTGGAAGAAATAGCAGAAGCAAGACAGTCCCCTTACCTTCCTGTTGACCCTCTAGCCTGAAGCAGGTCATAGACTCTCATCCAAGAGGTGCCTCCTCTCTACACCTGGAGGAAACGAACACCCTTGTCTCTGAAGAAATGGCACAGGGAAGAGGCTGCGTGAGAGGCCTTGCGATGTCTTCTGGTTCATCACTGTCTGGCCACGTGCTTTGTCTAGTTGACTTGCCCCCTGGCATCTGCCTCCTCCTAGCATAGGGACATAGGCTCACCTGGTTGTTTGGTTCTTCATCTTTAAGTCATTCATGTTACATAAAACTCATATTAAATCAATTCGTATTCTCATTGATCTGTCCTGTAGTCCTTCGGCCTAGTGGTGGGTAAGAAAACCTTTTCCTCTCTACAGATCTGAGAGATAGGGCTGGCGAGTGAGGAGGCCTGAGAGTACTGGCCCAGAATGGCCTAGTTTGTATTTATTCTCTTGTTTTATTGTATTTTGCATTGTTTCTTTTCCTCATAGGCTCCTCTATTCTTCATGTAAATAAGTTGCTGCCATGCAGAGATGTCTGCTGGGGATGATATTTTTAGTGAACTTTGGAATTCTGCGGTCATCTCTTCATGTGGGGGAAGTCCTTCTACTTCCAGTCTGTATTTGAAACTTTCAGTCTTTCCTCTGGCAGCTTTGGGCAAATGAACTCTGCTGATTGTTCTTAGTCAAAAATCCTCAAAATCTCAGTGAAAGCTGTGTCTTCTTACCAGTCCTCAAAAATTTTTTGTCACTGGTGGTTATTATCTTGAAAGACCTGATCTTAGTTAAATTTTATGTTATCTTGCTAATTTCCTTCTTATTTAGAACTTGAAGTTGATTTCTTCTTTGTATATGCACATTTTTTTTTTTTTTGGTGCCACGGATCGAACTCAGGGCCTTGTGCTTACAAGGCGAGCACTCTAACCACTGAGCTAAATCCCCAGCTCCTATGCACATATTTCTGAGATAGTTTAGTTCCAAAATATTTTGAAATTCAGTTTTAATCTTGTTTGTCATGGTAATGATTTGGGAAAAAACTACAGTTGACTATGTTTAAGTGCTTTTTTTCTTTAATAGATTAATGTACCCTTAATGTCACTAAATTTTGTATCATGAGATTCATTTTCCATTTTCACTCTAATTTATTACACTATCCTAAGGAATAGTAAGTATGCTCCAATATCCTTAGAACTAAAAGCTCAGAAAGTTTTTCAAGTTTGAATAAAGCTCCTGATATACTCTGAGCACCTGGCAGTGACACATTCCATTTGGGGTGCCTAGTAATTGGGGCAGCACTTCCTTTCACCCCTACAACCAGCCCTGCCCTGCCGGCAGCCATCGGCTGTGCTGTGTGTTTTGGGGTGTGGGTGCACCCTGCAAAGCCCATGTTCTCCTCTTACTCACTTCTCACTCAGAGCCCCTTGTTTCCATGGCTCCACCTGACAGGTGCTCCTGATTGCTGCACTGTCCCGTGGGGAGGGGTCCGCTCAGTCTTGACCAGCTGCTCTCACAGGGAGGTGAGGCCTGTGGACATTGCTCAGAGGAGGGGTGGTACAGGCCAGGAGGATGGCAGGCGGCAGAGCCCTCACGGGCAGCGAGCAGCTGTGGAAAGGCTGCAGGCAGGAGTGAGCTGAGTATCCAGGAACAGAAACAGGCTGGGGCAGCCTGTGGCCAGGGCAGAGCTGTCACAGGGGTCACAGGGGTGGGGTGGGCCAGGCAGATGGCCAGCATTCTTGAAAGGTACCATGGGGAACTTAAAGAAGTAAATGTTTAGCGTTATCAGTTACTATGCGTCCAATTCCACTATGGGCAGAAGCAAACGAGAGCAACTTATACAGCATGCTGAAATGTCTCTTGGTTTTCCTCAGAGGTGGTTCAAGGGAAAAAAATACAGATAGGTTGAAAGGAAGTCTGACACCTGAAATCCCCAAAACTTGCAAAGCCAGCAACAAGTGTAATGCTCACGTGTGAAGAGGAAGGTGCTGCTACTGCTACGCATTTGATGCATTTGGTGTGTACTCAGGCAGGAAATCCAGTTCCACACACTAGAACCAGCATTCTGCATGCCTTGACATCCTGTCCCGTTACGCAGAAGATAGTCCCTGGCCCTGTTGGTTCTGAAAACCTGAACTGGGAAGCACATAGCCTGTCCACATCTTAAAATCAGGAATGAGATTCTCACTGACATTTGGGATCTGAGCCACAGGATTGGATTTGCCTGAGTTTACAGTAGGATTTCGTTCCCTCCATTCAGATATCAAATGATAAGGCAAGTTTTCCTCTTTTTACGTTGTGAGAAACAGGAGCAACGTAACTTGGCTACCAGTATAAATAAGTTATGGTATGTAGAATGTCTGTAAAGACATCTCTCTCCTTTTCTTTGGAGGACCGTCTTTCCCAACTTACAGAGTGGAAGAAGAGATGCCAACAGCGGGAGACCGCGGGAATACTACCCAGAGGCCAGGAGGAGGTGAGCCTTTACGGGCTGACAATTCGACAATCCTGGGACTGCATCTTTAGGCACCTACCCTCATTCTCTCTTTTATTTTGTTTGGTTTTTGTTTGTGTGTGTTTGTGTTACTAAGGATTAAACACAGGGCCTGCACACTGAGCCAAATCCTCAATCCTTTTTAAAATTTTATGTTAGGACATGGTCTCACCAAGTCACTAAGTTGTGGGATTTGAACTTGTGATCTTTCTGCCTCAGCCTCCCAGAGTGCTGGGATTATAGGCCTGTGCCACCACCCATTTCTGCACTGGGTCTTTAAAGCATTTTAGCCTAGAGAAAGCCAAGGGGTTGAATTTCAAAGATAAATTCAGGATTGAGGACTTAGCTCAGTGGTAGCACACTTGCCTAGCAAGCACGAGGCCCCGAAGTCGATCGCCAGCACCTACCCCGCCCCCCGCAAAAAAACCCAGAAGAATCTTTAGTGGGTAGGAGGGAGAGAAAGAGGCCCCAGTGACTCTAACACGATGGTAGCTGTGGAGCCCAGAGGAGAGCCCATGACAAAGGGCCAAGGTTACATACAATCAGCCCTTGCTATGTACAATCAGTCCAGGAGTCACCTTTACCCACCAGCAGAGTGAGTCACAAAGCCAGATGTGTTTGGGGCTTGGTTTTCTAAAGGGACATCAAGTTCACATCAGTCTGAAATCTTACCAAATGGAAGCACCCGAGGGTGAGGTGAATTCTTGAAACTGTCCGGGTGCAACAAACAAACTTCTCTAAAATTGGCCATTGTGGATTATGAAGGCTAGAATTGGATTCTGTTTCATTTATTTACTGGACTAGGGGTTACAGAATTCTCCCAAAGTCAGAAATGGATAAGAGATACACAGCTGTAAATGTGTACACAGACGGAGGTCTGCACACGATCATGCAGTTCATATCTCTTGCCTATAGCATGAGGGAGTCCATCAGATCCTCTTCTTGGGGGCTCATTCTGACCGTGACCTTCTATGGCCACATCTAGAAATCTAGAGACCAGGTCACAACTACCACCTCAGCCAGATAAGCTGAACCGAACACACGCACACGCACACAAACGCACACACACATGTGCACTCACATGCACGCACATACACAG
Organism: Hystrix cristata; assembly: GCA_004026905.1. Taxonomy (NCBI): domain Eukaryota; kingdom Metazoa; phylum Chordata; class Mammalia; order Rodentia; family Hystricidae; genus Hystrix; species Hystrix cristata. Next base: position 51,643 of record PVJO010005462.1, read on the forward strand.
AGGCCTCATATTTTTAAAACGAATCCTTTCATCATGTAACTAATAAAATATAGCTTCAAATTCTATTATTTAACTAAGGAGTACAATTATAAGTTGTGTACATGTATTGGGGTGGTCTGAAAGACATACCAACCACTTTCTTTTATTCCCAGTTTATTTTTCTGAGTGACAGCTGACCACGTGAGTGTCCTCGAATACGATGGGTCATAGCAACAACCTGGGGCACTTGGTAGACATACACAATTCAGGCCTCCCCCTGATTCTGGTTTGTTCTGTGTCAGGGCCCCAAAACCTGTATTTTTTATCTCCGTCCCAGGCGACTCCCCTGATTCTGATGTTTAGGCCAATTTTAGAGATCATGACTTGACTGGCTCGCCCACGGCTGCTCATGGCCCAGCGACATCAGACATCCTTCATGCTCTGAAGGATGTTCATGCTCTCAGCACTCCTCATGTGCAGATCTGACTGAGAATGAGCTTTCCTGAACCACAACTGCTTGCGCATCGCAGACCCTCGGGGCTTGAGAACTTGTTCCCACACAAGCTTTTCCCTCATCCTGTCTTCCTCCTTGGCTGTAGAGTCTTCGTTGTTTCTTGGTTCATTTTCACCTGTCTGAAATTTTCTCTCACTTAATAGTCTATCATCTCTGAGTCTGTTGGCTTTTACTGTAGCTTTCCAACTATCTCTATAGTTTCTTAAAAGGTAGTTTCTGTGCTGGGAATATAGCTCAGTGGTAGAGCACATGCTTAGCATGCCCGAGGCCTTGGGCAAAACAAAATAAACTTCATTTTCTTAAAAATAGTGTAATTTATTTCAATATATTTGAACTTTAAAACTGTCATCCCAGGTACTGTACTTGATGCTCCTTGCACTGTGTTATGCTAAGGAAATCTCCATTTGTTTTTCAGTCTCAGGTTGCTTTTCCAATCTCATGCATTCTCAGTGGACGTTGGCATTATCTCCTTCACTGCTCTCTAGTGGAAATCAAGGCAGTGAGGTCTAAGTGTGGATAGCGTACTTAGAACATTTTAACACACATTACAAATGTTACAGATGCAAACCAGGGAGAGCAGCCATTATCACAGTGACCCATCATAAAAAGCATTACAGAACACAGCCAAACTTGTTGATTTGCCTGTTGGATATTTGAAGAGGTGTATGCCCCGTCCTTGGCAATTTCAAATTCTAGCTGCAAGCTGAAACATGAACATAAAAAATTCAAAATAGAATATGTCTTACAGAACAAGACTGTTTGTAAAATGAACAAGCAGGATTCCCGAAGCAAGATACATCTTAGACACTTACATCAGACGTGTTCTACCTCTCTTGCTAACATGGAATTCTCCAGAAGGTAAGTTCTTTTGAAAAATACAGTGTATTTGAATTTAAAAAATTATTAAAGCGAAGGGCATATTGCCATTGAGCCTCACAAAATGTTCCCCCTCACTTTGAACACACTTGTCCCACTGGGCTTGTCGCTTTCTGAAGCAGTTCTGAAAGTCCTCTTTCCTGAGTGTCTTTCGTTCTGCTCTCCTGGCCGCACAACTGAACCAAAGTCCTGGGTCAATTTCAAGTGTTTACCTGCTGTGGTGAATTTGACTTTGGGGAAGAGCCAGAAATTGCATGCTGCCCGATCTGGTGAATAAGGTGGACAAGGACAGACTGTAACATTTTTACAAACTTGCCTTTCCCTTGGATGGCACTTGGTAACATCATTCACCATATTTTTGTTCACACTTCATAGAGACACGAAAGAGGAGTTGCAGAACTACTTCAGAAAGTAGCAAGAACAATAAGAAAGTGCATTTGAAGAGGAGTATTTTGAAGTGGATTAATGGCAGTGTGTCTTTTACTGTAGTAATTTAAAAAAATTTAAATATTTAGCATATTGTTTCATTGTGTATCAATGCATTTTTTTCCCTGCAGTGCTAAGTATGTAACCCAGGGCCTCTTTTATGCGAGGCAAGCACTTTACCACTGAGACACATACACCCTTAGCCCTTTATGTGTGTTTTATTTACTTATTTATTTAAAAATTAATTTATTAAAATTAATTTTACTGGTACATTTTTGACATACATAATGATCACATTCATCATAGAGAATTTGTACCTGTAAATAATATATCTTAATTCTTTTGTTCCCATTCCTCTCCCTTCCCTTCAATCCTTCTTCCCTCCTCCATTTATAAAACTTTGTTTCTATTGTTTTCCTTCCATTCTTTTTTATTTTCTTTATCCCTATTTCCTCCCTTCCCCCTCCTCTCTCTTCTTGGCCTTCCCATTAGAACATTTTCTTCCTACTTCCCAATATCTATCCTCCATTTTGGTCCTTGTTTACTCTTTGGGTTTCTCACACAAGAGAAACAATGAGATATTTAAACATGTGTATCCAGTTTCTTAGTGTGTATTTTACATAAGTCTTTTCACAGTTATCATCAGTCTTTCTACATAGAAATATTAAAGAATTGCTACCCTATAATGTGGTCTTAAAACTGTTTCTTAGAAAAATAAAAACATAAAGTGTCATCACAGCATAAAGTGCCTGGCATAATGTAAACATAAAAGGTAAACAGAAGTAATCTCTGCCCTTAGAGACTGTCAAGGACTTAGGAAGCAGAAGTTGGAGGTGAGAGAGAAGGGATCATTATCTTCGCTCCTGATTGGACGACTGTCAAAGGGTGTTATATAAACTTAACCCTCAGGAGGTCTCTGCTGATCTGAGAGATATAAGCAAACTCTTTTTTTAAATATTGTTACACACATCGAGTACTTAGGTTCAAGGTCAGGAGTAGCCATGCAGTTGTACATTGACTGATGTTAAACCACATTGTTTAAGTTATCAGTTTGGTGAGCGTGTGTGATATTCAATAGTGTATCCTCTATGAGGGATACCATGAATCCAGATAGATGCTGTTACATTTCTTTGTTTAATCTCTAGACAGTAACTGAAAATAAACTCATGTGTTTTATTCTAAAATATAATAGGTACAAATCTGCAGTGTTTGAAGCTTTTTTCACATTTCAGCACACACTGAATGTAATGACTGAATCTCTCAGACATGTGTGACCTCCACTGTAACTTTTTTTTTTTGTCCTCGCTCTCTCAAGGATTAAATTTAGCATTCATGGCTCCTGACAAACATTCGTGTACTGGCTAAATAGAACCTGCTCTCCAGGGCACCCACAGATGGAGCTGTGGGAGGATGGCACCATGTTTGAAATACCCACTGGGTGTGGTGCTGGGGGTGAAGTCAAAATGGATGCAGTTGTGTGACAGATAAGGGAAACGCAGTGATGACTATTGATGAGACACGTGCTGTAATCATGGCGACCCTCTCCATCCCTACCCTGAGTTCAGGTGTTACTCAACATGGACTGCTTCAGCAGGCCAGTGCCAACACCTCAACCTTAACATCCCACCTGGCATCCTGGAAAAGCTCAGGAGACGGGCAGTTGGGTGCTGTTTCCATCCAGGAGATGCAGGCTCAGGATTTTAGGTGGGCTGGCAGGACCTCTGCCTACCTCTGTGTGCACTTTCCCGGAGTTGTGTGAATATGTGGGTGCTGGCTTCTTTGTCCCCCAACACTGAACAGGGAACAAGATGTAGCGTACCCAGCCAGGACCCGGTTGGAGGAAGCTTCCTCAGTGAGGCTCAAACTTGGCTCCCCCGGCCCTGGTCCCATGCTGCAAGCGGCAGTGGAGGAAAGGAGTGTGGAGGGCTGCTCCTCGACCTGGCCGTGCAGCACCCTCACACAGCGCTGCCAGCCCTAGGACTGGGCAGGAGATTTCTCTGGGGACCCAAGGAATGTGTGGCTCCCCAAGAATGTGAGGCCATTTCTGAATCAGGGTGAGCTGACGTGATAGCCACCAACTCTAAAACTGAGACCTTTTTCTTCCAACTGAAAATTCAAAGATGCCCCAGATTTGTTCACATGCCTTCCTGAGCAAGCATCAAGGAGCTGGGGCCTCACTTGGAGAGGCTGAGTGCTTCCGAGTCAGAACCCGAGCAGCTGAAGCCCCCCTCCCTGCCCTTCCCCCTCCTGTCCCTGCTTCGCTCCTGAGACCAACCAGCCCACCTCTGGGATGTTTCCCATGAAGCAATTTCACAGAACGTCCACCTGGGAGACTTACAGATTCTTGCAGTAAAGGAGCCACTTTCTGGTCATTTGGGCGGGCTGGGGGGTTGTCTCCCTCATTTAGGGACCAATTCAGGCCCCAGCTATTAGCATTTGAATCAAGCAGCCCAGCTGTTTTGATGGAAAAGAGAAGCCTGGCCTTTGTTCTTGCAATTTAAGGGCTTCAGTAACTTTCTGGCCTCCTTTCATCAGGTCCAATGGCTGGGGGACCTGCAAGGTAGAGAGAAATCAAGTTCTGGCCTCTGAATGCAAATGGTCCCCACTCCTGGGGCTCCCACGAGGGGCCCTGATACTAGGATAGTTCGTAGGATCTGGGTGTCTGTCTTAGTTACTTTTCTCTCGTTGCTGGGACAAAATACCCGACACCCAAAGTTAGGGGAAGAAAGGTTTATTTGGCTCACAGTTTGTAGAGGTTTCAGTCCACAGTCAGCTGGGTCCAAGGCAGGGTGGCATGGCAGACAGGCAGAAGGCAGCAAGGTAGGCAAGGAATGCAAGCAAGGGGCTAACCAGCGTCTTCCTGTATTTTATATCTTATCCAGGCTACCTGTCTTTAAAGTGGGCAGTACTCCCACCCTTAATCCTAATACCCTTAATCTTAGTGTCACATCCTCGATCCCAGCAGAACCATGCCAGAGCGATCAGTAGATTAATTTAGTAATCACACACTCTAGATCCAGCTATCTCTTACCACATGAGGCTTTGGGGGGACATCTAGACACAAACCATAACAGTGTCTCCCCAGACCAGCTCTCCTTTCACCCATCATTTCCTACACTATTGTCAAATATTCTTTCTTTAGGTTAAATCAATCCAAATCATTATGGAAACACAGCAAGACAGGATGGAAATACTGGTGGGCCAAGTTTTTCCTGCATCGGCTGGTCCCTATTTCCCACACACCAAGGAGACTGAAAGTGGGGGGCTATCCCATCTGGGGGTGCTCTCCACGTAGCATAATACCTGTCTCACGGTGGCGGGCGTGAAGGCCCATGGGAGGGAGAGAGGGCATGGGTTTACTCAAAGTCGTTGGGGTAGTTAATTTACACATGTGGGAGACGGCCCATTCGCTTTGGTGACTAATAAAAACTGCAAGCTTTTAAATTTAAAAAGATGGAAGGCCAAATTTTTGAAAGTCCTTGGCTTGCTTCTTTGTTTTTTTCCCCCTGTAGGTGCATTACATTTTCTTATATTGTGCATAAAGACGTAAATACTTAGGATTCTTAAAAATGCACAGGACTATGGGAAACAGATTTTTTAAAAGTCTTTGGGAAGTTGATGTGCCTGCAGCCAAACTCAGAGTTCATGTCACACATAGATCCTGGGGTAATGCCCCCACACCTGGCACGTCCCTTCTAGCAGACCAGAGGCCCCGCTCCTGGGCAAAGGGAAGGTGATGGGCCAAAGAAGGGTCTGGGAAACACCTGGAGTTCCCCTTGTGCCTGTGAACCCCAAGGCCTCAGCTCCCTTTCTGGGAGGCCCTGCTCCTGGGCACATGCAGAGATGTTACTGGACAGGAAGCTGCTTGTGGCTTTAGAGCATCTCCACCGGCATCCACATTCACTGACCATGTTCCCTCTGCTCTTTCAGTTCAGCTGTTTGCTGCTTCCCCTGAGCCCTGGCTTCGAGCTGCTCCTTTCACTTCCTCCTCTTCTCTGCCCACCTGCCACCTCCCGGGTGCCTTCCTCATCCTCCCTGCACGAGCCAGGCTCTTCCCTTTTTTTTTTTTTTTGGTACTGGGGATTGAACCAGGGTTTTCTTGCTGAGATACATCACCAGCCCTTTTTATTTGTTGTTTTGTGACAGTATCCCCAAGTCATTAAGTTGTCCAGGCTGGGCTCCAACTTGTAATCCTTCTGCCTCAGCCTCCCAGATGCCCAGCCGAGCTGAGCCGCAAGCTCCTTACTTGAGCTGCCTTCGACAGCTTCTGTGGTGGGAAGTGCCTCAAAGGCAGGCACCTCATCTCCTAATTAATGTGTGTCCTCTCACAGGCCCGAGTACTTCTCTAAAGAAAGCAATTTGTCAAACAGCTGTTTCCGAAGTTGATAAAAGACTGTGTGTTTGCTTCTGCCTCAGTGTTTGCTGTGTCGTGTGTATGAAGACAAATGGCACCTGTCCTGTCGCAGCTGGAGAGGGATCAGCCTGGCTTGCCTTGTCTTTGTCTCAGGCTGCCCCCCAGCTCGGTCCAGGGCTCCCAGGATTGGACTGTCAGCTTGGCCGAGCTCCACATCACTCCGTGCTGCTTTGCCTAGAGGTGGGAGGGAAGATGTCCTGAGGGGCCTTGTCCACACTCCACTGGGCAGTTGGGAAATACCAGGCTTTGCAGCCCATAACCCCAAATATACAGCAGCCCTGACACAATCACTCCATCTTCTTGAAGCATGAGAACCCAGTGAGACAAACAAGGAAAGATGCCACCACCTGCCAGCATTAGCAGAGGGACTTCCCTTCGACAGAGGCCGAGAAGTCAACTGTGGCCTGAGACAGGGCCAGGAGTAACCCAAGGTCCCCTGGGCGCCAGGGTGGGTGGCCTAAGGAGCTTCCCTATCAAATGCACACATTCTCGTGGCCTCTGTCCCAGGGTGAAGCTGAGGGGCACTCTGTGCCCAGTGCCGTGTCTTCACTGGCACTGAGAGCAGTAAGAGCCTCTACATGCCGGCAGTGCTTTCACCCTGGGAGCGTGTCCCTGGAGGTGTGCGTTCACCACACTTAGCCCTGCCAGTGACTATTGTCACACACTGAGATTCCAAAACAGGCTAAGCATTGCCAGTGAAGTGCACTCGTGGTCATAGCCATCACGGTCGGAGCAAAGGAAGGTGCGGTCTCTGGCCCTAAGCCAGGGTGGTTCCAGACACCTCATCTGTTACTGCAGGCCGCAGGAGAGCCAGCGTGCCTTGTCACCGTCACATCACCGTGGCCCCTTCAGGGACGAGCTCCAGCCCCTGGGACAGCAGCCTCTGTGTACTCAAGGGGCGCCAGGCCTCACGGCTGCCTCTGTGTTTGCTTTTCTCTGTTTGGTGCCACCCGAGCAGGCTGCTACAGAAGGACAGCCGCTTTGCAGATGTGCACCCCGAGGGCAGAGCTGGAGGTCTGGTCAGTGTCCTGCCCTGGACAGATGGAGGAGGTCCCAGGGAAGCCTGGGGGAGGCCCAGGGGAGCTGGGATGGGACTCGTGTTGTCTCTCTGAGCTGCATGCTTCAGACTTTATCCTCGGTGCTGCAGGAAGCTCCCAGAAGCAGTAACTACTGTGGGGTGAGAGTGAGGATCCAGCCCATCTGCACTGAACTATAATTCAGGATCTTGCTGTAGTGATGACCGGGGACAGAGAGGTCCAATTGGGTTGTAATGAAATAAAAATCTAATCCTGAGTCGACTGAAAGACAGAATAAACTCAAATGACCCCTTCCCTGTCTTCAGGCTCACTTGCTGCTCTTCTCAGCTTCACTCCTGACTGGCGAGCTGGGGGCTGGCCTCGTGGCTATGTAGCGGGTCTGAGTGGCACTTCTCAGCTCTCAGGACCTGTTTTGTAGAATAGTGTGTGTTAGGTAATACAAACTTCTAAATATGACTAAATCTACATTTTAATGATCCTTGCTATCCAAATTTCCCAAATCCTGTTTCAAGAGTTATTTCTCATATTTAGAATGTGATGAAAAAACAACAAAAAATTGAAAGTATTCTTTACTTCTGAAAGCTGGATTACATGGTCCCAGAAGAACACAGAGAGCAGGAAGAAGTCAAGCCCAGAGAGACAGAGACAGGAGACCCACTGCCTGCTGGGCAGCAGCCTTGGGCACAACCTGCCCTCTACTTCTTGAAATCCTGGACCTCAAGACGTGCATGGAGAGATTCCCACTCCAAAACAGGAGGACATCAAGTGGGCCTACACGGCATGTGAGTAGTCTAACACACAAAAAGCAGCCATAAGTAAAAAATGCTTGCAAAAAGCAAGCAAACGGAAAAAACCATCAGTGAGGCATTTGAGAAGAGTTTGGCAGTGGGAGGGTAAATAGAATTGAGAATTTAGAAACCCGAACTTGGGATTTGTCTGGCAGGATCCTGCTGTAGGTCTCAGCCAGCCCCGTCCTGCTCTCCGTCCCAGGGCCCTCCACAGTCCTGGGGGGCAGGTACCCAGCCCTGTGGTCCCTCCAGCCTCAGCCCATAAGTGGTGGCCTCTCGTCTCCTGCTTCCTGCCACCCTCCACTCACGTGGGACCCTGTGAGGACAGGATTGCGTGACTCCTCAAGGCATCTCCGGCTTCCAGCACAGTCACAGTGCACAGCAGAGTCAGTTTCCCTGGAATGAAGGGATCGGTGGGCTCCTGTCAGTCGCCTCTGCAAGACCCAACAGTCACTGGCGATTGACAGAGCTGGGTGAGCCCTGCTTTCCGTCACCGCTGTGTTCTCCATGATTATGACATCTGAGTTTCTCAGAGAGGGGACTTACAGCAGTTACTTTTAAAAAATTTGATTCTTAAAGAGATCTGTGAGCCAAAAAATATGCCATAAAGAAAGATGAGGTAGAAAAAAACTTTATATTTGCAGGAAAAAAGCTTGCATTGGTATTAACACCATTTCAAATTTATTCATAGAAAAACAATTTTTTTTTACGTATTTATTTATTTTTTTATTGGCCAGTCTAGTGTTGCCAAGGAAAGATGCCAGCTCTTGGGTTTGCAGACCGAATACTGTGGGTCAGCGCGGAGCCTGCAGCTCCAGCTGGGCGGGGCCCTGACGGCTTTGCCCTTTCAGGATCTCCTGCTGCTGGGAGTCACGAAACTCCCTGGCCTCTCCTGCGGCAGCCAATGGTACCAGTGATGTGTGAGTTTTGAGACACAGACACTTGTGTAGCAGGGATTGGAATGACCACTACTGAGTCCACCTACGCCATCTCAGTAAGAAAAACAGTTTAAATATAACCTTTAACGGAAGTCTCCCCTCTCTTCCCTTAGGCTTAACTTTCCCAAGCACTTGAGGAGTGAACCTGATCCTCCCAAGATGACCAGGGCTCCTGACACCCCCGCACCCCTGAGCTTGGAGCACATGACCCTGACCCACTGTGTTGTGGTAGGCTCCTGTCGTCATGTCTCATCTGGGGTGGAGGCTGCTGTTCTCCATGAGATCAAAGGACACATGGGAGCAGCAATCAGGGTGCAGGAGATGCTGGAAGGATGGGGGTGTGGCCAGAGCATGTGCACTATTTCCCAGGATGTCACATGGTCCATCAGCCCGGAAGTGAGAGGGGGTAATGGCAGGAATTGGAGAATATATATGTATTCTTTTATTTGTTCTAGGAGGCTAAGACAGGAAGCCGATACTGGATTAACTATGTGGATGAAGAATAAAGCTGTAGTATCGTGACTCAATGGGAAGAATGAAGAAATGCTGACACTCCCAAACGAATGAGGAAATGGCAACCTTTTAATAAAAATTCAAAGTCATGCTAAACAGCAACACCATCAGGTGAATCAGTTGATAATTAAGTGCTTCAATAATGTCTTCCTTATAAATGTGAAAACTTCATTTGGAAACCTAGAACCATGAACAAGATCAGCAGAATCAGGTGTCAGCAAAATAAGACTCATAGCACAGCCAGACAGTGTAGATTATAGACACAGAAAATGAAATACGCAAGATTAACATGGATAAATAAACTTTATAATGAAGTTTTAAATTATGAGTAAGGAATAGGAGGCTTGGAAAATAAATTGAGAGTGTTTGAAAAAGAATAAAACAGAAACTGTAGAGCAGAAAAATATAATACATGAAAATAAATATTCAATGAGTGGGTTGAAAGTAAGTTAGGGATAGTGGAAGATAGAATCTGTGAATCAGAGAGGTCTGAAGAAGTGACCTGAAGGCTGGCAGGGGAAGACAAAGTGATGGGACCCTTGGGGACGGGGCTGAGGGACATGAAGGCCAGAGTGGAACGTCCACCACCAGTGTAATCACAGTTCCAGTAGCAATAATGGTAAGGATGCTGAGGAGAAAAAGACTTTCCTGAATTGATGAAAGACACCAGTCTTCAGCTTTAGGGAAATCAAAGAATTGGTAACATAATGAGTAAAAAGAACAACACCAAATGTGAAATGAAGTTCCTCAAGTCAGAGAGGAGAGACGGAGCACTCGCAAAGAAATAATACGCAGAAATACGGACAGCACCACAGTAAGAGCTATCGGCAAGTCCTGGAGGATCGTTTTAGCAAGAACAGATGGGAAACAGGAAAGTCTAAGCAATGCTACAGCTGTTAAATAAATCAAATCCAAAATTGAAAGCCTTCTAACAAAGAAAATTCTAGGCCCATATGGTTTCACTGGCCACTTCTTCAAATAAGGAGAAATAATGTCATTATTTATACATAAACTCTCAGAAAATAGGAAGAAAGGCCACCTCCACCAACATTTTTTGTGACTGCAGCATAACCACAATATCAAAACCAAAGCAGAGAAGTTCATTACAAAGAAGAGCAATGCAGGGCAGTCTCACTCGGAACATAGTTGCAAAACTCTTAATGAAAGGATCAGCGAAGTGAACCTAAAAATATCTAGGTTCTTTCAGTAACTTCTGGTCAGGGGAAAAATAATAACAAATTATGAGTAGGGGGAAATTATTTAACCTGATAATGTACTTAAATATAAATGTAAAATATAAGATACTTAGTGGTGAAATATTTAACCCTTTTCTTTTGAGGCTGGGAATAACACAGTGAGAACCATCTTTTCCATTTCTACTCCATATTTTACTGGGAGTTTGAGTCAGGTTATAAGTAAGACAAATTTATGAGAGCTACGAAGTTTGGAAATGAAGACAGAAAATTGTCTTTTAAATGGAAAAATCCGGATCTACAGATTAATTATTGGGATGAGTGAGTTAGGCAGATTGCTGAGAAAAAAAATGAAGGTGTAAAAATTAACTGTATTTCTATATAGCAGAAAAAATGATTAATTTTTAAGATTTAACAAAAGACACCATTTACAGTAGTATTAAAACCGTCAAATACCTAGGAATGATGAAATTATGCACTCAGAAAATTACCTAACATTTTTGGGAAGGTTTTTTTGGGGTGACCTAAATAAATGAACATGTACGTGTTTGTGAATTAGAAGACTTGGTATTATAAAGATTTCAATCTTCATAAAATGATGAAGATTCCATGTAATCCTAATCAATAGCCAACAGTATTATTTTAGTTGAAAAGGGACAAAAGGATTCTAACCCTTACAGAAATGGAAAGTTTCAAGACAGCCAAAATGTTTTCTCTTGAGGACTTTGAGTGAGTAGTACCATGTGTTAGGAGAATGCCATGCAATAGGTATGAAATAGGCAGGAGAGAACCACTAAACCCCAAGAGCGCAGAAAAAGACCTGCTCCTCCACACACATAACTTACAGCAGAGATAGTGCCGCAGAGCAGCAGGGAAAGGCGCCTCTGCAAATACCTGTTCCTGGAAGAAATGGTGATGATTGGATGAAAAATACTACACTAATCAGTTCAAAATACATTGTAGCTCTAAGTGTTAAAAGCACAATGGTAGACCTCCTAAGAGTATGAGAATATAATACAGGAAATAGCTTTATGTTGCCAAGATAGGGTACATTTCATGACGGGCCATAAACATTATTTGCTTTGAAGCCCAAAGCAAAAATAAAGAGCAAAATAAAAATATATAATAGGGAGTCAGGAGATAGATCTTTCTCAAAGAAAAAGGGGATCAAGAGTTGGGGTGTGGGAGGGAAGGGGGAAGGATGAAAGAAGGAGATGGGATGTGTCATGGACACGTGGTAACTTCCGATAAGGAATGTAACCATTACATACTACACAAGTGTCCTAGTAAAATCAAATTTTAAAAACTTGGTACGTTAGACTAAATTAAAAACCATCTTGTTAGGCTGGGGATTTAGCTCAGTGATTAGAGTGCTTGCCTTGCAAGCACAAGGGCCTGATTTCGATCCCCGGCACCACAGAAAACAAACAAACAAACAAAAATCTTGTTTTGGTCCAAAAGACATCCGTGAGTAGTTGAAAGCCAAGACACAAAGTAAGGTAAAATATTTACAACACTTGTATTGACAACAGGCTTGTAGCCAAAAAATGTAAAGAACTCTTACAAATAAGTAATATAAAAACAAACAATTCAATGACTAAAGACAGAAGGTTTTATCAGGAAATTAAAAAAGGCTGGTAAGCAACTGGCCAGTGAACCTATGATGCACTCAGTCATGTTAGTGGTCAAAACTGCAGATTAAAATCAAAGTGACGCCACCATACTGACCAAAGTAACTACAACGAAAAAAGACAATAATACCAAGTCCAACAAAAAGTGTGGAGCAGCTGCTTTGGGAAGTACTAACATTGTCTCCTGAACTCAAACCAACGAACCCCTGTGACTGATTCTACTCTGACATGACCCTGGCAAGCTTCTCATATACCTTGCGAAAAAAATAGCACAGCAGTACTATTTATAACTGCCTCAAACTAGAAACAACCTCAATGTCTATCAACAGTAGAACAAAAAATATGTTGTGGAAAAGTGAAGCAGTGAAATTCTATACAATAGTGAAAGTGAACAAATTTCCTACATGTAACAACTCCAGGGACACTCAGAGACCTTGCCGACACAGTGCTGAACAGGATGACTTGGACCCAAAGAAATGAAACCTCTGATCTTATACAAAGTTCCAAGATAGGCGAAATTAGACTACTTAGCTTATGGACGTAATTTAGCTAGGAAAGGAATATAGCAAAGCAAAGAGGTAATTGTAAGTTCTTGGAAAGTAACTTTGAAAGAGAGGAGCGGTATGTAGTTGGAAGGGGACTTCTGGGGTGTTAGAAATGGGCTATTTCTTGATCTGGTTGGTGGCTACTTCTGATGTTTACTTTGTAATGACAGTTTATAAAAAGTGTTCAGATAGAAATGATAAACCGGGCTTGGTGACACACACCTGTAAGCCCTGAACTCTGAGAGGCTGAAGTGTAATTTAGCAAATTAGTGAGACCCTGTTTTAAAGAATAAAAAAAAAGGGCTAGAGATGGAGCTCAGTGTGAAAGTCCTGAGTTCAATCTCCACTACCCCCCCAAAAAATTTTAAACGATATCATTTATGACAGCAATAAAAATCAATTATCTAGAAATAAATTTGGAAAGAGCTGTGCAAGCCAATCCCTTCATGCAGAAGGTTATAAGACATTGTTAAGAGATGTTTTAAAAGACCCACGTAAATGGAGCCATAGTGCTCATGGTAACACTGTACACTTAAAAGAGATCAGTTCTCCCAAGTGTGTTTTTAGATTTAATGTAATTTTAATAATGTTTCACAGGACTTGAAAGCTACCTGTTCAGTTTATGTAGAAAAATATAGAGCTGTAGAACATAGTTCACGCTGGAAACAGAAAATAGCCAGGGATGGGGGCTGGAGACCCAGAAGATCCAATCAAGGGCTGGGAGCCCACAGCACTGTCCCATGTACATCTGTGTCTGCACTAAAAGTTTGAAGAAATCTATACTGGGGCCAGGATACAATGCTTGCAGCAGAGATGAAGACCAGAGCTCCCTGGAAGCAAACAGCAGCCATCCCTGAGAACAGCAAGGCCCCGAGCTCCTTGTGCAGTGAGAACAGCCAAGTTCCTTTCAGGAGAACCAGCCACAACAGAGCTTCTCATGGGAAACAGCCGGTCACTATCTTCCACTCCCATTCTCCTTTCTGTAGTGCTGGCAATAACCTTCTGGTAGATCCTCTACGACCAGAGCCACACTGACTCAGTCCCCCTGGGTGTTCTAACTTGACCACAATAATAAGTCCACCAAAGTCATTACTTACTGAGCTTTATTCGTATGCCAGCCAACTGATGATTTACATTATTTCATGTTTAGAAAAGCCCCAAATTCCTACATTCTTAAGTTTTTTTTTTTCTTAAGTATTGGGGATTGAATTCAGGACCGTTGCATGGAGCTTTATCTTCAGTCCTTTTTTATTTTTTATTTTGAGACAAGTTCTTGCAGAATTGCCCAGGCTGGGCGTGAACTTGTGATCTTCCTGCCTCAGCCTCCCAGAGTGCTGGAATTATGGGTGGGCACCACCATGACCAGCTAGGTTTTAAAATTTTAACATATTATTTTCCCTTAAACATGAGAGATGTATGAGGATTTATTGCCCTTGTTCACACCATAGCATGCACCTCTGTTTCTAGCCTGCCTCTCAGGGCTGTTGTCTCCCTCCCTCTATCACGCTAATGGAATAGCTACGATATTCACATAGGTTTATTTTTAAAGCCATCTCCTCATGTGAAAGCTGTTTGAAATTTAGGCCCTAAATTGGTAGTTACACAACATGTCAATGAGGAAGCATGAAGGCTTTATACTGTGCTTTGGAGTTACTGACCTTTCCTAACAAACTCAGCATTCTAGTCCACAACGGCTTCTTACCTTTCTGTTCTACATTTTATTTTATGATGAAAATCTTTTAGAGGAGAGGAAATATAACACTAGTGACTTCATGGGGTACTTTGGGAATTGGATTAGGACGATGGACTTGAAATTCAGCATTATTTGCCTTTTGCTTTTCCTTCTAACTGCCATCTGTGTGGCTGTAATCCAGTATCTCAGGCTAGCTGCAAGTTACTCAAGGTGCTGGATTTTCCTGTTGTTGTCATCTTCTAGATTACTGTTTTTGCCAGATTCCGAAAGGAGTTAAGTCAACCAGAGCCCTGATCTCCCTTTCTCAACCTCCTCAAATCAGACTTATTTTATAATTCTTTGTACGAATACGGTAGATGTAGGAGGGGAAAATACATTTGTTTTAATGTCTATGGATTTAATCTAGTCTAGTGGAGATAAGATGAATTTAAAGACAAATCAGAAATCAAAATCCAGCTCCCTTTTTTATACTTTCCATGAGCCTTAGCTGCCCTGAATGTAAAAGTGGTTGTAATTTAGTTTTGTACTTTTAAAAAAATACACACTGTACTGGGAGTATATTCCTTCCTTACACTCTGAGTGTCTTGTGGCTCCTCAATAGAAGAGGCAAGAAGAAATTGCATTAAGCTGGTCATGGTGGTGCATGTCTGTGATCTCAGTACTTTGGGAGACCGAAGTAGGAGGCAGTTCAAATCCTACATGAGCAACTTAGCTAGACCCTGTCTCAAAATTTTAAAAAAAGGCATTGTGGATTTAGCTCAAGTGGTAGAGCACTTGCCTAGCAAGCTCAAGGCCCTGAATTTGATCCCTACCACCCCCCCAAAAAAACAAAAAACGAAGCCCACAAAACTCTACAGGACTGGCAGCATAGCTTAGGGCCAGAGCATCCATGGGTTTGCTCCCCAGTACCACCAAAAAGAGGAGCTGTCAGCACCCCGTCATGTCTAAGTGACAATGCGAGCACAATTTCCTGCATGTCACAGGCCCTCTCTGCCCGTCCTCAGTTCTTATAGTACTTTCTGTTATCTGAAGTGGGATCAGCCCCACCTCACACCTGACAGTGTAGATTATAGGATATGCTAACTCTAATTTCCAAATGGGCTCCCCCTCACACACTCTTTCCACCTGTAAAAGTCTCTGTGGTGGGAGCTATTAATTCTGAATCTGTTCACACAGGTGTGTGAATCCTCACTCAGTCTGGAACTTGACATGTGGGGAAAGCTTATTTTAGCCTCTCCTCCTCTCTACTCTATTAGCCACAGCCTCCTCCTTCACACTTGCTCCAAAGCCGTTTGCAGATTTCTGCCCAGTGCTACACATCTTCCCTTCTTTCCACTCCCCCCAACCCTCCCAAATACTCTTAGGAGGCCATTACTCTCTTACTTCTTCCTTCTTTGCTCCTTGTTGTCTTTGTCTACAGCACTCATGAGAATTTCTATAAGAAGCCTCATAAAGTGCTGCCATGGGGCTCTAGAATTTTTCCAGGACTTGGAGTTCTTCCCACCTGATCCCTTGTGGTCACACTGCAGGGCGCCCTCCTCCTATCCCTCCCTTTGGCCTCTTTCCTCCTAGTCACCTATGAACACTGGACAGAATGGTCTCACCATAAAATCTCCAGCCAGGCTCTGCCCCACCTGACTTAACGTCCCCTTGCTCTTAATGAACAGGTGATTGTGTTTTGTGTTTTTACCATCATTAAAATTTGACTCATAGTTTGCTATTCTCATTTTTGCTTTTATCCTCTTTCCCTTCTGGCTTTCTGCATCCTCAAATCCCCTCCTCACATTTTGAGTGCCTTGTGACTCCTCCACAGAAAAGGCAGTGTCCCCTTTTTCTTGTGCCCAAGCCCTGCTCTCCACAGCCCTTGTTCCCTGGGCCAGTTCCTATGTTTTCTGCTTTCTTGTTGTGTCCCAGCCAGGAGCTCAGAACCTGCTGCACCGACAACCCCTTTCCTGGCCACGGTCACGGTCGACTGTGGTTTTGAACTCAATGCCAGCCCTTCTCACTGGGCAGAGATGACAGAAACCAGAGCTGGTTCATCAGGAGCCCACTGGCATGCCCTTCTATCTTGTGTGTCCCCCAGTCTTTTCTGCGAACAGACTGCTTCAGACTTTGTGTTTCACTCAGTGCTGAGATGGGACTCTGTAAAATAAGTTGTGGAGAGAGAGAGAAAATGTCCAGCACATTATAGGAGCAGGCAGAGCCCCAACCCTGTGTTCGGGAGCAGTTTTAAGTCCTGAGCAATAGCTCCTACTGTTCAGCAGCTCTTCTTTCCTGGCATCAGCTCATTTCCAGTCATTCCTAAGGTGTAGTAGTTTCCCTCAGGATTCTTTCCTTTTGTCTCTTCAGGGCAATTTGAATCACAAATGACTGAACACAGAAAGGCTACTCCAGGTTCTGTGGCACTTAATGTGTCAGGCTGAGGAGGGCTACTGCTCAGTCCAACATTCCAGCATGTGCCATGTGTGAAATGCTCCGTGACACACATCCTGACACGTCTTGGGTACAATGACTGCTGCCTCTCCTTAGACATACATATTGCCTGCACCCCCTGGCTGGGGAGAACTAGCACCCCCACAGAGTGACAATGACAGGCTCAGTGTCTCAGGAAAGCTGTGAAAAGACTTCCGTCCAGGTCCAGGTGAGGTGGAGCCCATGCAGGGGCTAGCTGGGAAGGAGGAAGAGAAGAGGGAGATAACAGGAGCCTCCCCAAAGGGTTAAAAGCTAAGTGGGAGGAGGGGTATTCAGAAGACTCAGGGGACATCGGCCTTGTGAAATCAGGGAGTGCAAGTCACCCCGTGAGAGCCAACATGTCTTCTAACTCAGAACAAAAACTGAGGCCTCTAAGAAACAGAAACAGCCCGAAGGAGCAGAAGTCCTGCAACCCAGGTCATGAAGAGGAAGATGGGATTGCCAGAAACCCAAAATCACAGCAGAGAAATAAAATCTCTGCGAGGCAGTGAAACCCAGAAGTGACATTGAGGTGAAATGACAGAGTGGTGTGGAAAAAGCACTTCACGAGCCGTTTCATACATGCAGAAAGGCCCGAGAAAGGAACAACATGGGGGAGAAGGTGGAAGAAGACAAAATAGGCAGCGTTGGAATTGGGGATAACCTCTGAGCTATAGGAACAGGATAGCCCAAACCCTGGCCAGATGTGGATCAGAACTGCAGAGAAATGAGCTGGGCAGTGTGTTCCCTGCATTCCAGGGAAGGTGAGCGAGAGAGGACCTTCGTGTGTCTGTGCAGGAGGAAACCGGGAGCTGCCAGGACTGGAAGGAAGCCTTAGTATCCAGGCAGAGAAGACCCCCACTGCCCAACATGGAAGGCCCCAAACCCAGCCATCAACAGATTTCTCCTCTTCCAAGTGGTGGGGACAGAAGAGCTTGAGTTTCGAGGAGAAATGCTACAATACCAAACTTCTGGCCTCACTAGGTTTGTTGGTTTTGAATGTGTGAACTCCTGCCACTAAACCAACCAGGCGCTGTCCAGTGTGATAAAGTTCAGGGCTCCAAAAGCAGTCCCGGAAAGGGGCTCATAATTGCTCACCCAGTCCCATTTCTGTGGGGTACAGTCCTCTGCAGCTCAGTGTACCCCACGGTGAAATTTTTTTTTCTACAAAACCACCCCAACACAATCCACTGGCCTTTAAAAAAATTCCAATACTCAAGGTCTGAAGTTACGCAACTTTAAAAACAATAACCAAAGTCACTAGGTTTCTTTCAAAGGGAAAAATAAACCAACTGGTGACAAATTTATTTGCGGTCAAGCAGTCTTTCTGCGCCACTCCTAATCTAGGACTCGGTGAATGCTAGTGTTAAGTCTGCTCAATCACCTTGGGGAAATACAAACGGGGAAAAGGTGAGGCACGAACACCAAAACTCTGCGGGAGCAGGCGCGGGAGGGCTCCATCTTCACACATAAGTAGATGTGAATGCTGAGTATGCACAGATGAATATGAAGTATACCCTGTAATGAGCACACATTGCATAATTACAAAAGAAATATGTTTTTTTTCTTACAGAGAAGAAGAAACGGATGTGAGTTCAAGGCACCTACTATCCTCTCCTCTGGATTGAATTTGTGTGTGTGTGGCACTTTATGTGCAAAAACCAAGGGTTTTCCCATCTGAGAAGGGCTGAGCCACCGAATCCTGCATCTCTGGGAATTGAGGTGTGTGTATACTTAGCTTTCTAAGTTAAATTTTTTTTTTTATTAGGGAGACAGTTACATCTCAAATTGCAGCCATGAGACCTTTCCCCTATTTTTTTCTGGTATGATTGGGCTTCCCCAAAAGAGGGGAAAGTAGGAAACTTGCCCCCCCCCCCACAAGGAAGCACCATGTGATTAGCTGGGAATTCTTTACAGCCTGGCTGGAGGAAGTTTTTGGCTGTAAAGTGTCATGCACTGCAGCCTTCCCTGAAAAGGCCTAGGGAGTGGACCTGGTCCTGAGAGCCCAGGGAAAAAGATGAGAAATCAGACACAGAAGAGGGGGTGGTGTGGGAAGCAAAAGGAGACACCACACATGGAACTCCAGCTACCCACTTCCAGAGCCACCTTTTTTGCATCGTGCTCCTCAATACTTGGGATGCCCTCTGGAGTGTAGAAATTTCACTGTGGTTGTTAGAAATATAGCATTATTTCCTGCTCCAGTTGTACCTTTTTTTTTTTTTTTTTTCCTTTTGGGGTGCTGGGAATCGAACTTTGGGCCTTGCACTTGCTAGGCAAGCACTCTGCCGCTGAACTAATTCCCCAACCCTTCCAGTTTTATTCTTAATTGACTGTGTCCCTCCCGTTCAGAACACAGTTTTTAAAAGGATCTTCTTGAATTCCTCGGACTTTAGGGAAATCGACCACCAGGGCCTGCGAGGCTCCGGCAGGAGTGTAGAGACAGGCAAGCGCTTTGGACTTGCTCTCCTTCTGCGTCCACAACCCCTCCACTGTGCCCCTTTGTTTTAAGTGCGGAGGTTCGGGGATATCAGGCCACAGACACTCCCAGGATGGAAATTGATGTGCACCCACGAGCTTCCTTGGAGCTGGTGGCGGGATGAGGCGGCTGGAAGGCAGCTCCGGAGGGTCCGGTGTGGTGTCGGGAGCAAATGAGGTCCTTTTGGTGTCTCTTTGCCGTAGGAAACTTCCCCCTCTGGAATTTCCATACATCCCAGACAACAAAAGACACCAAGCCTGGAGAGTAACCTGGCGCTTTGCGCCTCCCGACTGTTCGGTTTCGAGTTGGAGAGGGGTAGAAAGAGCCGCCGGCGCATTTTCGTAGCCCACCCAAGGGTCTCGGGCACCTGTCCCTGGGGCTGGCTCCTGGGCAGCCTTCTCCCAGTCAGGGGGCAGCTTCCCTGGGGAGGGAAGTTGAGTGCTAGGGCACAGCTCCCTTGCTGGGGCACAAGGCTGTTAGAAGCGGGGCCCACCTGTGGCAATGGCTTCTTCCCGAGGGCGTGGGACCCGGGTGTGCAGGAAGCGACAGGGAGCCAAGGGGAACGAAAGCGCTTGTTAAAGAGCCGGGCACCGCGTTCAGAGGGAGCTCAAAGGCACAGCTCTGGCGAGACCCTGCTTCCTTCCCCCTGCCCAGGCTCCCCGTTTTAAAGGAATGTTATTGTTTAAAGACCTCATTGAACTATTTCCTGCTCATTGTCACCTTCTCCTCGCTCTCCCCGCGGAGGTTCTCACCGAAAGGTAATAAACCAGCTGCTGCCGACACCGCTTGGCGCTGCGGCCACCCTCAGCAAAAGCCTTTGCAGGACGACAGAGCCCAGTGCGCCCCGGGTCACACTGTGCACACGCAGACCTCGCCGTCAAAGTCCTGTTTGTACGTGGGGAGAGAGGAAGTATCCTCGATGGAGTCGTCAACCCCGTCTATTTCCCTCCCTTTCTGGACAGGTGAGGGCCTCAGGTCCACCGACGCCGGGTGGGCCGATCCCGGGTGCCGCGCGCGAGTGCGCCAGCGGAGGCGCCGCAGGCCGAGGACTTGTCCCGAGAGGGGCGGGAAGCTGCCCGACCGGAGGGCCGAGCTTTACAGCGAGGCAGACAGGACGCACCGAATCCGGGCAGTGCACGCTGGTGGCTGGAGGGACGCGGGTCCGAGCGCAGGTGCTCGCCGCGACGACGCCCCGCAATCGGCCCAGCCGCGGGACTTGGAGAGGTCGCCAGCCGCCCGACGACCCTCGCCCCGGCGCCCCGCTCCCCGCCTTCCTCCCGGGCCCGCCCAGCCGCTTTGATGGAGGTGCAAACATTTGTGGGAGGGCGGGGTGTAGGGCCCCGGCCGGCGCGAAGGCCGGAGCTCTGGGTTTACAGGAAACGGCGCGCGGGGGTCATTGTTGGGCCCCGCTCCCGGGCCCGCCCGGTCGGGTCTGATATGGCCGCGCTCGGCCAATGGGCTGCTGCCCGGCACTTCAAAGGTCGCGCGGCCCAATCCGCCGCGCCCCCTCCGCGCCCGCCGCGCTCTATTTATGGGGAGGGGACCGAATTTCTCTGCCCGGAGATCTACTCTAGTCGCCCTCGAGGGAGTTCAAGGGGAATCACCTCTCCCCCAGCCCCTTTCCCCTACCCCGCCCCCCTCCCCCACGTCGGTCCCGGCCCTTTTCGGCGGCCGAGCGGGGACCCGGTGCCGTCGTGGGTCCGGGCCCAAGAGACCCTTTTTCTCGGAAGAACGGCGGCCCAGAGCGGTGAAGGTGGCTGCAGGGTAGTGAATCTGGGTTCGGGAGCGGTGGGAGGGCCGCGGGAGGATGAGCTCCCCCGGCGCGGAGGGCGCGGGGAAGAGCCTGCAGTACCGCGTGGACCACCTGCTGAGCGCCGTGGAGAGCGAGCTGCAGGCGGGCAGCGAGAAGGGCGACCCCACCGAGCGCGAGCTGCGCGTGGGCCTGGAGGAGAGTGAGCTGTGGCTGCGCTTCAAGGAGCTCACCAACGAGATGATCGTGACCAAGAACGGCAGGTCTGTGCGCGCCCGGCCCGCACCGCGCGGGGGCCTGGGGGGCTTCACCCCAAGGACACTTTCTGCCTCTGGGCAGGGCTTTTGGGTGCCCTGTTCCCTCCGCGGTAGGTAGCCCCTAGTAAGATTCCTAACCGTCACTCTTCTGGGGCTACTCCGGCGGAAGTTTAGGGTAGGAGGGGCTCCAACCTCAGGGACCCGAGGCCTGAATCCACCTGGTCCCCTCTGGGTACGACCCCGCCCCCGAGCCTTGCCTGGTCTTCTCCACGCCGCCTCCAGCCCTGAGTGTGGAGGGTTCAGAGAGAGGGGCCCGTTGGGAGATCCCTTTGGAAGTTCGCAGAGGGGTGGCTCCCCTCTGCCCCAAGATAGACGTGCCTCTGTGCCGAGATTCCCGCGCTCGCCTGATGGCCTAAGGGCTCGGATCCAGGTCCTGCTTCTCCCTGTCTTCTGCAGGAGGATGTTCCCAGTGCTGAAGGTGAATGTGTCCGGCCTGGACCCCAACGCCATGTACTCCTTCCTGCTGGATTTCGTGGCGGCCGACAACCACCGCTGGAAATACGTGAACGGGGAATGGGTCCCCGGGGGCAAGCCGGAGCCGCAGGCGCCCAGCTGCGTCTACATCCACCCGGACTCGCCCAACTTCGGGGCCCACTGGATGAAGGCGCCCGTCTCCTTCAGCAAAGTCAAGCTCACCAACAAGCTGAATGGAGGCGGCCAGGTAGGCGCCATGGAGCCTGGAGGGCCAGGACACTGAGCGCTGGCCTCTCCTCTTTGTCCTGAGGGGTCTCTTGTTGGGGACAGGAGGCCACCTCCGCCCTGGAGAAACTGCCGCGGCTTCCCCCAATTAAATCTTCAGTAGCTGTTTATATTAAGGTGATAATGGTCACACCAAGGCCTGGAGAACAGGTTTGGGAGCCCCCACCTTTGAGGATTTCTGCAGGTCTGGAGTTGGGGCACCTCTCTGTTCTAGCCCCAGTCCAAAGGGTGGAGAAGAAATGGGCTTTGGGGTATTGCAGAAGTCTGAACAAGCTTGGTTCCTTCTGGAAAGAAAATTCTTTAGTTCTACATTGTTCCTGGAGGACAGTCAAGCTCAGGCTTTTGAAGATGTCTGTCCTCTTCCTGGTGTCCTTGGCACTGTGTCTGACCAGGGCAAAGGATTTTGTGATGGGCATTCACTGCGTTTAGTGGTGCTTGGCATCTCACAGCTGTAGGAAGCAGCAGGTTGTGCCCACTAAGGAGTGTCACCTGAGGACTCCTGTGTCCATCCCTCAACAGTAAAAATGCTTTCTTGGGAGCTGTAGGATTTTCTAAGGCTCAGATGTGTTTTACTCCCTGGTAGTAGTTGGATGGATATTTTGTTGTCTTAAGTGGGGGTTGGGTTGCTATGTGTGTTTCCTTCAGATCATGTTGAACTCCTTACATAAGTACGAGCCTCGGATTCACATAGTGAGAGTCGGGGGTCCGCAGCGCATGATCACCAGCCACTGCTTTCCCGAGACCCAGTTCATAGCAGTGACTGCTTATCAGAATGAGGAGGTAAGAGTGTGGGTGAAGGAACTTTGTTGGTGTGTGGCCCTCTGGAAAGCCTGGGGGTGGGCAGATCGCGGGGACAATGTAGGAGACACTGATGGTCAGTGCCCTTTCAGATTTGCCACCAAAACCTGAAGTCAAGGCAAAGGGAAGGAAGGTTGAAGGCCTGAAACTAGACATATATATCAGATGCTTGAAATAAAGAATGCACAAAACATTTCAGTTAAGTGCTATAAGAATTTTTGAGTGAGTGAGGTACCTCCTTGCTTTGTAAATCTTCCCGACAGAATCGTGAGAAGATTCTTCTTCCTTCTATGCAGTGTGGAGGCTCAGCTGCATACAAATGCTGGCTAGATGTCTGTACAGAAAACTTGTTCAGTTTTAATTGTTGACCACAAACAGGAACTAGCTAGCAGATCAGTGTTTCTTTGGGAGCCCTGGTGATGGTTTAAGCCATTTTAATTTATACACATGGAATATTGTCAGTGGCAGGTTAAATTTATTGTGAATTCCACTTAGAATATTGGTATTTAAAAGTCTTTATAAATGTGCTCTTCTTTGCAATTTCTCAGCTACAACAGACCCAAATAGAAAAATCAACATTTCTGAAGAATTTTAAAGAATGACAGGTTTTGAATATTCCAAGATGGTGTTTCTCAATTTCTTAGTGCCAAATTTTGTCCTCTGATTAATGATCATACAATAGTAAATACAGTTTCTTTTTTCTCCCCCAGATCACAGCTCTTAAAATTAAATACAACCCATTTGCAAAAGCTTTTCTGGATGCAAAAGAAAGGTGAGAACATCCAAACTCTGCCCCTTGGCCAAAGAAGTAGGCAGAAAGATGACCTATTATTATACATTCTTGATTTCTGATGTTTCACCTTGACAATGTGATACGCTTTTTTGACAGAAGTGATCACAAAGACGTGATGGAAGAAGCAGGGGACAGCCAACAGCCTGGGTACTCCCAATGTACGGTTTGTTGCACCCCGTGCCCTCTGGGTGCCTTGTTTCAGGACTAATCTTGCTGATGGGCAGCAAATTTCTGGGTGTGGTGGGGGAGCAGGATGCCAAGGCTCCTGGCCTCTGATGTTGCAGCGGTAACCCACCACCACCTGGGGTGTGGGTGCTTACCCTGCCTGGAACTACTCACCAAGGCTCTTTCTTTTTGTGCTGAGGCAGCTGCACCAGGCCTAGGACAGCTAGATCGCTGGGACCTTGGAGGGCGTTTAGGCTTGGGTGGGCAAGAAGACAATCTAGCTTGTTAGATCCTCTTTGAGATGGTTTATACTTTTGCCAGTGGTTGAACACTGAAGGTCTATTTTGAGTTGATGCTTATGTGTAGTTTATTACCCTGAGGCTGCTTGGGTTCTGGTGATGGATCATGAATTCTGGTTTTGCTAGGAAACTTGACTTATAAAATGAGTACTTCTGCTTCAAGTCTTGCTTCTTTTAGGGTTTCTATGAGTCTGAGCACAAGAAGCAAGTCTATAGGGCAATGTCCACGAGGAAAAAGTACTTGGGGCACGCCTTTCTCTCCACTCAGGGAGGGATATGGAGACACTCAACTGTCTGTGTAGGGTGGAGAAGCAGAGCTTGCTGTACCCTCAAAGGCCTCAGGAACCAGCTGTCCTCCTCCAGCTGTCCTCTTCTGCTCTGAATGAGTGTTTTCAAATTATCTTCTAGGCCAGTCTAAGAGCTGATTTAATAATCAGGTCCCCACAGTGACTCAAGGGCAGCTACTTGTAGGGAAGGTGTATGATCGCTGCAGGCAAGGGGCTCTGAAGTCCAGCCATATGGCTTCCTTCCCTCCTGTAAGTATTGTCTGAAAAATGCCTTAGTTTGGAAGTTAGAGCAGAGTAGTTCTCTCCCTGAATGTTGTTTTTGAATTAAACAAATTTTTAAAAAGAATAAAGAAGAAATTGGAATTTTAGAGGAGGACAGGCCAGTCTCCCAGCAACTTTCCGATGCTTAGGTGGGAAGAATGTGAGGAGAACTTGGGAGCCTGAAATAGAAGAGACAATAGGAAATGGTCCACCTCTGAT
Organism: Hystrix cristata; assembly: GCA_004026905.1. NCBI lineage: Eukaryota > Metazoa > Chordata > Mammalia > Rodentia > Hystricidae > Hystrix > Hystrix cristata. Next base: position 76,705 of record PVJO010005462.1, read on the forward strand.
GGGCGCATGGAGCAGGAGCTTGAGTGGGCAGCAGAGTAGTAGAAGAGGAGGAGGAAGGGGAAGAGGAGGAGGAGGACCGCCCACAGCCTGTAACCCCTTGTGGTGTAGACTGTACACTGAGTGTTAGATAGTTAAGGTTACTCACTTCCCCCAAGGACTGTGAGGAAAAAACCCCAAAGTTATGGGCCTCTGCTGTGCCCTCCTTGGAATATAGAGCCAATACCAACACCAGTCACTCAGCATTCTCTTCTCACAGCAGGGGGGTGGCTTATTCCTGGAGCCAGCACGCTGTGCCCACCCGCCAGCCCCCACCCTCAATTTGGAGGAGCCCTCTCTCTGCCCTCCACGCATGGCTGCGAAAGGTACCCAGCCCTGAGGAGCCACCGAGCAGCACCCTATCCCAGCCCTTATGCTCATCGGAATAACTCGCCAAGTAGGTCACAAGTTTGAGTCCTCCGGGCCTGGTGGGTGGCTGGAAGCCCCCTTCCCAAGGACGTCCTGCAGGGGTCCAGAACAAGAAAGGATACTCTCTCTTGGAAGCTAGTTCTGTGGCTCCAGAAAGATCTGCATCTCATGTTCACACCCCTGCTGGGTCCACCTTAGAGGTCTAGGCACGGGGTTCCCCTGTGCAGGGTGCCTTGGAGTGATGCTTAAAGTTTTCCAAATGAGAGACCTCTGGTTCTCTCCGAAGAACTGTGGGTCAGTCTCCAGAGTGGAGACCAAACAGTCCTGGGTTCTTTGAAATCCCCTCTAAAGGGGTCATTTTGGGTCAGCCTGGCACAAGAACCTCTCTCTGGACACTGATTTTCCCATTGTGGAGCTGGAGCAGTAGCATCAACATCACTGAGAACTGGAGGATCCTGCCCCCTCCCCAGACTCTTGCTCAGATGCCAGGCTGGGGGGGCGGCTAGCCCTCCAGGTGGTCTGATGCCTCCTGCCATGTCCTGAACCCTGGGCAGCCTATAAAGCCCCCAGGCCTAATTCTTTCTGACACTCTGTTCCCAGACTTACTTTTGTCTCCTCCAAAAGGAGGAAAATAGCTAAAGAACACCATAAAGCAATTAAGCAATTACAACTGATTTGAAATGAAAAGAAATAGCCCTTGGGACTTGTTCAGCCAGAAGCTAGACTCTGAGGCTGGAAGATCATATTTTTAATTTGCCTGGAGTAATTGTTTCCATAGCCATTTAACTCTTATGAAATAATCCTTGGAGACAAGGCAGATTAAAGTGACATTTATTGTTGTTTTTAAAGGTAAGTAATTTGGGCTGGGGTGTGGCTCAGTGATAGGGCACTTGCCTAGCATGCCCAAGGCCTTGGGTTTGATCCCCAACATGGGAAAAACAATCTGTAAAATCTCCATCCTCGAAGAAGTGAGTCTAGAGTTCATTTCCTACAGAGCATCTCTTAATTTGATGATAAAGGGAAAAGCATGGCTTTACAGGAATATATTTTCAAATAAATACATTTGACAATAAATATGTGCATTGATGACCAGTGAAGCAGGCTGGTAGATTTTCTCTGTTTAATTTCTCATGCATCATTTGTTTTCAGTGTTGGGGATTTCAGTTAGGGCAGCCTGTCAATGTATTTTGTTGTGCTTGGAAGAGCCCTATCTAGTAACCATGCTCTAATGTTCCTCAGCCTATTCAGACAATTCATCGGCGTGCCTGTCTATGCTACAATCTCACGACAACTGGTCCAGTCTCGGAGTACCCAGTCCCTCCAGTGTGCTCCCCATGAGTCACAGCGCCGGCCCTCCCACTGGCTCCAGGTGCGTGTGTGTGAGAAGGGATGTACACCTTCTTGTGACCTGATGCTGGTTCCATTCCTCCTGCCTTTTCTCTCTATTCTACCTTGTACCTTGGCTGGTTGAGTGGATTTATTTACTTATTAAGCTACATTCTTAACCCTTTTTTGTGTGTGTTTTTATTTTGAGACTGGTCACACTAAGTTGCTGAGTGACCCAGATAGGGTTGAACTTGCAGTTCTTCCACCTCAGCCTCCCAGAGTGCTGGGATTGCAGGTGTGCACAACTGCATCTGCCTTGGGTTTTTATTTATAATTCTCCTGTCAGCCGGGTATGTGCAGGGGCCCCTGATTCCATGACTGCTGAGTTCCTGCTTGGAATCTGTCCCCTGAGCTTGCCATGGTGGTGTGGAGAGGAGCTGGCCTCTATCATATTCTAACAAAATCAGGGCCTCTGTCTTGGCTGTGCTGTGAGCTAGTTCCTGTAAGGGACAATCTCCTGACTTCTCCGAGCCTCGAATTCTCCACATGTAAAAAGAAGACACTTAGTAACCCCAATCTGAGCCTGTCTCTTAGAGGATTGTTGGGACCAGTGAGTATAGTGTAAAGAAATGTCATAGAACCTTATCCAACAGGAGCCAGGTATTCAATTAAGGAAATAAGTTTGCTGGCTTACCCGTGGATTTAAGATCAAAGTCCTTAACACATATGCTGTGTAGCAGGTAAAGAATGATGACTGATTTGTTAATCTGAAAATTATACAGAAGAAAATGGCTTAAGCTAAGCAGCTGACTGAAATATGATACATTTTCTTCATTTACAAAGTCAAGTGCAATTGAAGTATAGAATGTGGCCTGGTAAACAATATAGCAATATAAGGTTTTGAATCATTTACAAAACTCTGAATAACTTTTTCCCATGCAAAAATTTATGCCCTTTAACAACGCTCACTTCTAATGCACTCAGACCAGATGGTAGAATACTCATTTCCAGCTCCCTTATTTATACACTGGGGAAATGGCCTAAAAACAATCACAGAACCTGTCTAATACAGCACAGCTAATAAAGGCAGAGCTGGGGCCGACCTGGTCCAGCTCAGTGGTCCCTCCCTGGACTGTCCATGCCAGCATCAACCCACTGGATGAGATAAGATGCAAGCAGTGGCACACTGCTGGAGTTCTCCAGAGGATGTTTCTCCACTCTCCAGTCAAGGACCTTTGGTCTTGGTCATGAGAATGGTTGGAGTAGGGGTGAGGAGGTGCTAATTAAAAGATATGTACTTTGGCCCATCCTCAGACACCATTCAGTGTGTCTGAGAATTCTGCATTCTGAAATACAGCCGGTTTCCAGCCTACTGTCTTAATAGGGCTCCACATGAGCTGCATGTATGCAAACCCTCTTTAGTTTACTTCCTAATGATTTTGGTTCCTATTAACGGATATGACAATAACTTACATATACCTCTGAATGTGGTTGTGAGTTACTTACTATAGAGAAGATGACCTGTTTGAAGCTGTGTAGTGATGTAATGCAATCATTAGGAATAGATTCAGAGCACTGGTTTTGCCCTGACTTCTGTCTTCCCTTCCAGCCAGTACCCCAGCCTGTGGTCTGTGAGCAATGGCACCATCACCCCTGGCGCCCAGGCAGCGGGCGTGTCCAATGGGCTTGGGGCCCAGTTCTTCCGAGGATCCTCTGCACACTACGCATCCCTGTCACATGCAGTCCCAGCCGCCTCGTCCTCAGGCTCACCCTTGTATGAAGGGGCAGCCACTGTCACAGACATTCCTGATAGCCAGTATGACGCCGCGGCCCAAGGCCGCCTCCTATCCTCATGGACGCCCGTGTCACCTCCTTCCATGTGACCAAACCCTTGTCGTGGAGGTTCAAGGACTTTTCCATCGTGGTGACCAGTGTTGTTCTGCTCCATCTCTGAGGTGCAGATGGCAGGCTCATGGGTCCAGGGACAAAAAGCAGGGGATGAAGCCTGGTTGACTTCATTCTAAAGTAAGAAGAGGAACACATGTTTTGCTCTTTGCTGAGTCCCACCAGCCCAGCTTGCCAGAATCTGTGTGCAGGGAGGATGGCCCCATTCCCCAGGATTCACAGGCAAAGATTATTTGCCGGGGTTCCAAAACTTGGTGTTTACTTCTCATACGACACATAGGTGACTTTGGCACACCTGAATCTGTAATGGCCACTTGTCCTACTTTAGTGAGACACAGAGCACACTTTTAATTCTCTTCCCTGTTGCTTACAAGTAGTTAAGAGTTGAGCTGTTAAGGACAGTACTGTTAGAGGGAGAACGGCAGGTTTTAGTTGAAGGTGATTGGACTCCTGCCCCCTCGAAGGTGTTTAAGCATAGTCAGCTAATTTCTTGTATTTTGAAATCAATCGTTTTATATTTTTCTTTTGACAAAATAGCCAAAGACAATCGGCAGAAAGCATTTTCTGCAAAATAAAGGCAATATTCAAGATCTGATTGGTCTAGTTATTCAAACCCCTCTCTTGGGTTGAGTTTATTTTTTGTTGCTTATTATAGCTCTTTCTCATAATTAAGCATTTTAATCTGATTTTTTCTTTTTTAAAATTTTATTTTAATGGTACATTTTAGATATACGCAATGATAACATTCATCATAGGGAATTTGTACCTGTACATGACGTATCTTGCTGCTTCTTATTTCCCATTCCCCTCCCCTCCCTTCAATGCCTCCTTTCCTCCTTGTTTACACAACTTTGTTTCCATTTTTTCCTTTTATTCTTTTTTGCTTGTCCCTCTGTTTCTTTCCCCCTCTCCCTCCCTTGTTCCCTTTCTCATCTGAACAATTTCTTCCTTTTCCCAATATAATAACATTTTAGTCCTTATTTACACTTTCAGTTTCTCACACAAGAGAAACTGTGGTATTTAAACGTGTGTCCAATTTATTTCACTTAGAAGTGTGGTCTCGAGATGCATCCATTTACCTAGAAATGTCTCAAGCTTATTGTTCTTTATGGCAGAATAGTACTCCATTGTGTAACAAAACCACATCTTCTTTATCCATTCATTGGTTGATGGGCATTTGGGCTGTTTCCAAGACTTAGCTATAACAAACTGTGCTGCTATAAACATGGGTGTGCATGTGTTGCTGTGGTATGACGCTTTTAATTCTTTTGGAAAGGTACCAAGAAGGAGAATAGCTGGGTCAAATGGAACCTCTAATTCTAGTGTTTTGAGGAATCTCCACACTGATTTCCACAGTGGCAAGCATTTTAATCTTTTGCGAACTTTAATATTTATATTTAATCTGTTGCAGAACTGGAATTGAAATTTGCATATACTTAGTGCTAATAGCCTCAAAAATGGAAATGATGTTAAATGATTTTCAGGAGGTTTAAATAACACTGAATCATAGATGAAAGTGGATAATGACAGGATGTAAACACTCAGATGCTATAAAGATTAATATGGGATGTCCACCGGATGCCAGTGAAAGTACACAAAATGAATCGATAAAAAGTTACTGTTTATCAGCATAAAGCATAGTTGCCATAGTAACCTGAACAAAACTGAATTTGTAAATATCCTTCCTGCTGCTTGTTTCCACCAGTAGGTTCCGCTGGGTTGGGGTAATTTCTTCATCTAGTGGCAGAATCCTTAACTTTGACCCTATTTCCAGCTTACCATTCTGGTTTCTAAAAGCAGAAAGCAGGCAGTTGGAACTCAGTAATGCCAGAGTGGAGTGGCCCTGACTGTCTTGGTAATGTGGAGTTTAAAGGTTAAGTTGGAAACAGCAGAGGGCTTGCTGTTTACCACCTGGTCCAGCCCTGGCTTCTTTTGACTCTACCAAACATTTCTAGGACATGAAGGAGTTTTTTTTTTGTTTTGTTTTGTTTTGTTGTTGTTTTTGCCTTCTTGAGAACAAACCTAGAATTTATGACTAAATAATAGGATTTTTAGTGTTATTTGTGTCTGCTTTCCAGGTGGGATGTGCTTATTGTAAATTACAATTTAATATGCCTTATGTAGAAATACTTCCATATGTGGAAATTTGTTGGCAGTATGTAGGAAGAACATTTCTTGAGTAACCCGCTGTGCAGGTAGAAGTGAGAAACAAAACCGGCTCAGGTGTCTGGACTGCGGGTCCTCAACAGAGTAGGTGCTGGTCTGCTGGAGAGGATCTGGGGGACGCCGGGAAGGAGCCAGGTGGGACAGGTGCCACCTTGTGGTCTCACAGGGTTTGGTGCCTTTCCCTCTAAAAGCCCTCCCTGCCCGCCTGCGGGGATGGGCTCAGGGTTTTATACTCAGGGTCTCTGTAGACCTTCAGTGGTGTGATGCTGTGGAGAGGGAAGGGGTCACTGAGGAGACACTGGGTTACTGAGTTGTTTCTAGATGATGCCCCGGGGATGGAATTCAAATCCAGACAGGTAATATCTTACAAATCTGCAGAGTCTTTCTAGTGATGCAGTAGAGACAGTGGGGATATAGAAAGGAAAAAGTCTGGAATTAGGTGTATAATCCCTGCACTTGAATTCTGTAATCCTCCCTCATCTGTAGGGGATCCATCCCAAGACCCACATGAATGCCCCAAGAGCAGACAGTCACTGGCCCTGTCTTCTCGGATGCACACATGTGATAAAGTTCATTATAAACTATTCACAGCAAGAGATTAATGACATAACTAATAACGATAGCAATATACTCTTAACAAATTTGCCAACATCACTAGTCTTGTGCTTTGGGGCCATTTTTCAGTAAGATAACAGTTACTCAAAGCGCAAGCACTGTGATACCATGACCATGAGCTGATAAGCAGCGCTACTACACAGTGGCCAGAGGCTGGAGCAACAGTTTGGATACATGGAGAGGAACATTCATGTCACACAGGTTTTGATTTTGTCCTGCCTACACAGAAGCAGAGAGTATGTGTGCTCATTCATAATGCTGCATTTTACTTAAAAAGTTTCCAATCAAATTGAAAAGCAAAGTCACCAACTTTCATTAAGATAAAAGCTGAGACTCTGGCTTAGAGATGATATTTTATTAAAAGGAACAAACAGGATCATATAAGGCATTTTAATTTGTTCTTTTGTCTCTGTAATACTGGTGGGTTATTCTTTGAATTATATCATCAGAGAAGTATAAAGAAGTCCATGGAGCTGAAACATTGGAAAGCAATTCATACCATGTATATATTTTTCCAGTCAAAACTGAAAATAAGTTCTGATGAATGTTATGAAACCAACGAAATTTATGACACAAGCACCAAAGAAAGGAATTGGGAAATAAACTTTTATTATTTAACTTCCTCTAAAAGACAATTGACTGTTAGACAAAAATGACAATAATGCAATGTGTATTTACCACATGTTTAAACAAATATAGGATAAAATAGCTTTAGCGCCACAGGAGAGATGAAGCTTGACTATTGTAAGGCTCTTAATGCTGCACAGCTACATACAGAAGTGTAATACCTTAACTTACTTTTGCAGTGGTGCTGGTAGCACAGTAGAGACAAGGACGGTATAGGACGGAGCCCGGGGCCTCACGCATGCTAGGTGAGTGCTCTACCGCTGAGACACACCTTAGGGCAGCTGCAGTATCTTTTTTAGTTGCATACAGGAAATAGCAGAAGTGGCAAGTTTACAAGTCAAATTTAGAAGGAATATAGAGATTCTAGAACTCACAGGTAAAGTAAAATGATTTCTTATCTCCAGCCTGTAGAGGCTAGAGACAAAGATCAAATCAGGAGTACTGCGGTATGTCTTGGTTTCAGGATAAAGACCAAATAAAAACTGAGGAAGAAATGACCTCTACGATACCTGGATACCAAGAAGGTGGGTTCCAGCAAACCTTCCAGCTGAAAAAGAATTCTGGAAGTCTCGGGGGCGCACTCTCACCATAGCCCGAGGTATCCGGGAGCCCACAGCCTGGGAAGCTCTCACATGCCCTGCCGAGGTTTCTGGGGGCACAGCAGTGACTGTCACGGGACTGAGCTGGTGATGAGAGAAGGTGTGAGGGAGAAGCAGGCTGGAGAAGCAACTGCTTGCCCCAGCCCGGAAGTATTCGCATCTCACTCACTGTCATTTCCCAACGGAGGATGCAAGGATGTGAGGATGTGGCACATGCGAGGATGTGAGGATGTGGCACAGGGCTGCACTGGGGTGGAGGGGAAGGGAGAGGGCAGCCAGGAGAATGTTGGTGATGACTCCCAGACTGGTGTTGTCACGCATCCCAGATTTAGCAGGGAGGGTGCAGGTTCTAGCCCATGGTGGGGTTGTGTGATAGTGGGACAGGTCTGACTTGGGATGAGCGCTCTGCAGCGGTGGGCCGATGGCTGTGAAATCTCAGCAGTGGTAGAACAAATGACCTACAAGTCGTCAGGAATTTCAATCAAGAGTGAACAAAGCAAAAGGATCGTCTCGTACCAGAGGAAGAAAATAGAGTGTGAAACTGAGAGTGAGAAGTAGAAATGCTGGAGTGAAAGTCACGGGAGATTTTGAGTGTTGAGAGGGCTCTCAGGATAGACAGAGGAGGGCCAGTGGCAGTCAATATGAGGGTAGTAACTAAGCATAAAATAAGCAAAAACAAATCCCTGTGTGAAATCGAGACTTCCAACATGACTCTTCGATGAAAGTGTAGAGCTTGTCTTTGGACTCAAAGTCAGGTCTTGAAGAAATCAGTCTGAAGCTGATAGAAATGTACTGCTTTCAAAGTAAGATCCCAAGCGAGGGGAAGGTAAACCGTGAGAAACCTATAAAAATGCTACCAGTCTACAAAGAATTCATTACAACTAAAGAACAAACGCCACCTTGATGAATTAAAAGAAGAGAAAGCCAAATATGAGCTCCTTTGATACAAACAAAATGTCAGAGAGCAAAGGGCTCGGAGCCATTGCTACCAAGAGCAGACGGCAGAAGGAGCTCTGTGCAGACAGCAGGCAGCAGGGAGAGACTCAGGGGACGCAGAGGGGCCTTCCTTTCACTGAAGGGAAAATGGACTGGTCCAGTTTTGGTTACTAGAGCAAGGTGAAAAAACCTGGCAATGGAATGGATGAGGCAGTGAAGATTCTGTTGAAAATTCAAGAAGAAAAGTGAAATGAAAATTCAAGAAGAAAAAGTGAAATATTTTCTGGATCAACCATATTAACATGAAAAGTTGAGAGAATGTGCAGCCAAAACTTAGTGAAGAAAATTTTCATTTAGGTGAGAGCAGGGTGAATTTTGTCCTGGTCAGTTGGCAGAAGCTTTCCTGGACTGTGAATGGCAACACCCGAGGCTGAGAGTGGATTTTAAAACGAAGCTCATGAGCAGAGAGCGTTGGCTTTGAAGAAAAGGTGGGGTCTTGATAATATGAGTGGGGGGTAAAGACAGACGCTTGAAAGTGAGACATAGAATTTCAAAATGTGTTTCCCAATGCCTTTCAAAATGGAGAATTTAAAGCATTAGATATTTACGTTAGTAAGAAATAAGAAAAATAGGTGATTCCTAGACTGCTGTTCATGTTGTAAGAAAAAGCAGTGCTGGGCAGATGAAGCCAGATATGATTTAAAACCAGAACTAGAAGTAAATCCAGCCAAGACATGGCCACTTGTCAGTGATCAGACTGTGACTAACCTCAGCAAGGTCCAACCATCAGGTCATTCTAGGAGAGGGCTTCTCAGTCAGAGCCACAGCGTGCCCTCCAGTACTCGGTACCAGACAGCTACGACAGCCACCTGCAGCTTCACCTCCAGAGCTGAGCTCAGAGAGGGGTACTGATGGGCCTCTGTCTGGCTCTGGGTAGCCGCTGGTACTACCTAGAAAGGCATCTGACTCTGTCCAGGTCCTAGTTCGGCCCCACTGATTAACAGTGTCCAAGATGCCTCCTGTGACCTAGCCCTGAGTATGGGACACCCACCCTCCACTGACAGTTTCAGGGCCATTGTTTCCTCCTGTACTGAAGTCAAAAGACTCACCAAAAATACCCTCTATAGAGACATCTGAGGGGCACCTTGGGGCCCTAGAGTCTGGGTCCATCAAGCGTCATCCAGCATTCGTGTCTCACTTAATAGGAGTTGATATTGAGCGCTCTCGCTCCCCACCGCCCCCCAGTCACTTCTAGCAGTTGAACCCAAAGCCTTTGCACTGAGCTGCCTTCCCAGCCAAAGTACTGGGATTGCAAGCATGCACCACCACGACCAGCTGATGTGTTTCTCTCTTTAGTCTTCTTTTGCTCAGGTTTGGCCTTCATGTGTTAATAACAGGTAACTTTTAGGCTAGAAGACCAAACTAATCTTTTCAGGGTCTTGCGTCAGAAAGGACTTTATTCTGACATTCCCCCTCTCCTTTACAGAAACAGCAAGTAATTCACCCCTAATGAATGAGGAAGTCACTTTGTGGAATCTTCTACCCTGCTTCTAAGGATAAAGCTGGCAGTCACACCTGAGTAGAGGGGTTGGGATCCCTGATTCTGTGGTGTCCTACATGACATCTATACAAACGTCTGCCTCATGTGCAGACTCTGTGTACCTTTGCCAGTTACTGGACACTCTGTGTTTTATTTATACTAAGAATTTCATGAACTTCCAAGTTGATAGTGAGTCTCATGTTGCATACTAAATTCTTCGTGTATTCTCTTATTATTTTAATCACTATAGAGATAACCTCTCCATGGTGCAGGTGGGACCATATATATTGACTTTATCCTCAGTTCTTTTTCTTTGCTTTGAAGTTTTACCTAGTTTCTGGAAACCAAAAACTCTGTTATTTTTCTACCTAGTAACTTTTAAAAATAATGTCCTAGAGGATAAATCATAAATGATTTGAAACATCATTATATAAAGGGTTGAGACAGATTTCTTTAATGCCCTTGCCCTCAGAATAATTTCCTCCAGACCAGATAGAGTATCTAAAGATGCCTGATTCTAGTGTGTTCTTTGGGGTGATTTTCCCTACAGTAAGGATGTAAGATTTCTCTGGGAATGTATGATCATGCTACTTTCAGGTCAAAGATGAGCTTTTGTTAAAAATCATTTGGTCTGTACTTCAGAAGTAAGAAAACACCTCCCAGACTCAGAGCTGAGGCCTCCTCTGGTAAGCTCTGCAGGTTAGTCCCAGAGCAGCGTGCAGGCTGCTTCCCGGGGGGAGTGCGACGCAGGCGGGATCCCTCCAAGTTTGTTTCTGTGTGCTCTGTTCTTAGAGACTAAGTGTTGGAAATGCGTGCCATTCCTCACCTAGGTAGGAGAATGTCCTCATAGAGAAAGCACAGTTCAGACGAGCCTGAGGAAAATTCCTCCAGTCTGAGTGATTGATGGAAGAGGGAACAAGAAATAGGAGGTGGTGTGTATTCCAATTAAATGGCGCAATATTTGAAGAAAACAACACATCTTAATAGTATCTTGAGGATTTTTTTTGACATGGGTAATTAACTTGGTTCTAAACATGATTTACATTTAATTTCTTTGTAACATGTCTCTTATAGAAACAGCAACTGCCATTCACGTGACTTGCTTTTGATTTTTACTTTCATGTTGGTGCAAGATTTTGAAGAACTTGCATATCTTTAAGAATATACCCAAAGAACAATATTTTGGTAACTGAAATGCTTGTAATTTGATTATATATTGCAATGTATTGGTATAAGATTAAAGAAAAAACATTTAAATAATATTAGAGATAATATTAGAGACAACCTTAGTTATGCCTTTAAAAAAAAGAATACTGCTGTACTGAGACTATTAGAAAAAGCAAGAAGGAATTACATTTTTAACAGTCCTGTATTAAAGCAGGGCATGGTTGTACACCCCCGTGAACCCAGTACTGAGGGAGGCTGAGGCAGGAGGATTGCAAGTTCAAGTCCCTCCTGGGCAACTTAGCCAGACCCTATGTCAAAAATAAAAAACAAAAACAAGGGGCTCAGTGTCCCTGTGTTCTATCCTTAGTACTGCTAGGAAAAAATCTTGCATTAAGAATATTGTAGGGACTCACCAAAATTATTTGTTATAATATTTAATTAAATATATGTGGTGGACTTATTGTGGTCAACTTGTGCCAGAACGCCCAGCTGGACTGAGTTGGTGTGATGCTGGGCGTAGAGTATACACCTGAGGATTGTTGCCAACACACCATAAAGCAGAGTGGGAGCAGAAGCTAGTTGGTAGACTGTTTCCCAGGAGAAGCTCTGCTGCAGCTGGTTCTCCTGAAAGAAACTTGTCTGTTCTTGTCGAGGAAGGAGCTCGGGACCTTGCTGTCGTCGAGGGTGACTGCTGTTGCTTCGGGGAAGCTCTGGTCATCATCTCTGCTGCAAGCATCGTATCCTGGTTCCAGTAAAGATTTCTTCAGCCATCATCTACAGACACGGACGTACATGGGACAGTGCTGTGGGCTCCCAGCCCTTGATTGGATCTTTTGGGTCTCCAGTGCCTAGATAGACATTTGGCACTCTTCCTGCATTTGGCTTATGGGTCAATATTGTAACTTATAAATGCCCTGTATTAAATCTGCTCTCTTGAAAACCACTGACTCCAGAAAAGTAACTACTACAATGTACTATAAGAAAAAAATTTTTGTGGTATTTGGGATCAAACGCAAGGCCTTGCATTGAGAGCTGTATCTCCAGCAGTTTTTATTTTATTTTTTTTTTTGTTTTGAGACAAGATGTGTCTAAGTTGTTCAGAACAGACTTGAGTTTTTGATCCCCTTGCTTCAGCCTCCAGAGTAGCTGGGATTACAGGCATATACCACCAGGACTGGCCAGAAATCAAATATTTTGAGGGTTAATTATATGCTCCAATTTTTGATTTTGAAAATATGATCACTATATATGTTAAATTTTGCAAGAAATAAATTAGCATGATGGTGTGAATCTTAATGAATTGTTTCACATACCTTGTTTCATTTCTGCAACAGCACCATCATGGACAACTACACTAAATGCACTCACATGCATTCTATTTTATTAGTCTTTTTAAATTAAATTTAATTTTAGATGTACATAGTGATAACATTCATCATGGGAATTTGTACCGGTACATGATATATCTTGTTGCTTCTTTTTTTCCCATTCCCCTCCCTTCCCTTTACCCCCTCCTCTCTCTTTATTTACAAAAGCTTTGTTTCCATTTTTTCCTTCCATTTCTTATTTCTCTTGTCCCTCTGTTCCTTTCCCCCTCCCCCTCCCTTGTTCCCTTTGGAAAAGGGAATATTTTATTAGTCTTATACCTTGCTCTTAACATCTTTCCACATATGGATATTTTCCCCCTCCTCTTTATCTTGTCATCGCCTGTTCCTTTCAGAATGCCTCTTCCACACCTTCATTTTCTGTCTATTATTGATCTTCACTGTTCAAAAAAATCTAATAAGACCTTGAAAAACATGTTGACAATAACCAACATCTAAAGGCTTCTGATCCTGGAATCTATGCAATGAGGCCTCCCTATTTTCTCTCTGAAGGAACCTTTTGAGACAGATGCTGTTACTGTTTATTTTGAATATGCATTTTGTAGAGCAGAAACACTGGGGACCCTAGGGGGGTGCCATGTTCCAAAATTCCAGATGTGCACTTCCATAGACTAGGGAAGAAGAAGGGAAATCAACAGGTTAGAGCTGTGTCAAGCTGGTACTTCCTTAAAGCTGTTTTCCCTACCACAACCTGGATGAGGGAGGTGCCAGACAGGTCTACTTTTACAGAGAAACTGGAGCTTGGAGAAGTGGGTGCTCGCCCGTGCTTAACCTGTTCATGTCACGCCCAGGTGTGTTTCAAAGACATGATCTTTCTGGTGGTTTTGGCCAGGTTATTTATAGGGAGGACAAATAGTTACCATGTAATGTTGTATCTCCCTACTAGTACAATTAAATTCAAGTTAAATCATGGAGTTCATCTGTATTATTGTAAAGTCGTCGCCGTATTACTTTTTAAATAGCATCATTTTATAAAATATGACAGTATACACTTCAAACAGGATGATCTCTGTCTCAATGGCTCAAAATTTAACTGAGGTCTAGGTTTAGAGTACTATTTCAAAACGAAAATACTTATTTCCTTCATTTATTCATCATGAAAAATTAATGTCAAGGATGACACACTTAGAAACAGTTCCTACTGGATGCCATTGTATGTTATAGGAAAGATTTTAAGTATTCTGAAAATGTACTAGAACCATACTTACTGGGGTACTTTTCCAACTTTGTGTAAGTGAAGCTACAATGATTTTGCCCACTGACTTTTATGTGAACATAAAGTGATGTTCGCGGCCAGGTAACTCTGCAGCCCACAGCTGGTGACTGAGCTACATTCTCTTTATATGGATATGAGGCCAAGGGAAAGATGGGGGTGGGTGGGGGACATAGAGTGCAGAGCGAGGATGCCAGTCAGCACTTGGGGTGAAAACTCTCCTTCGGCCTGAAGTCTGTGACAAGTGTCTATGCTGCGTTACAAATGAGAAGGGGACTGAGAGCTGGAGGGAAGGTGGAGGGAGTGGAGGGGAAGTAAGAAGAATTGAGATGTGTTATGTACCTGTACCCGTGATGAATGTAATCATTATGTACTATAAACCTATACTAATAAATATAAAAATTTAAAAAGTGTCTATGGTAAATATTAAGTACTAAGGGTAATCACAGGGGTATATGTACACCGTGCTCAGTATGTCGCACATGTCCACATATTTAAGAGGAGCCAAACAGCACAGCTGTTAGAAGCACAGCTTGCAGTAAGCCAGTAACCGGGTGGGATTGGACCCCATTCCAAAGGGAGATGCTCTTTCCTTCTCTCTTTCTTTTCATTTTCCTTTTTGCCTTTTTTGTGTGGGGGACTGAGCTCCAGGCCTTCACACTGAGCTGTATGCCCAGCCTGACTATCATTTCCTTCTATTTTTATTTTCGAGATAGGGTCTTGCTAAATTGCTCTGTTACTCAGGCTGCCTTGAACTTACAGTCCTCCTGCCTCAGCTTCCCAGACAGCAGGGATTACAGGATTTTGCCACTACACCTCCCAAAGGTGATGGTTTCTGATGACACGAGGTGGGTTTCTTCTCAGTGTAAGGCACTGTGGCAGACACAGAATGTGTCCGAGGAGGCCACAGTGTCTTAGCACAGACCCTTCGCCCCGAATGTCCAGCACTGGACTGTGAGGCTGCTTCTGCCCAGCACATCCGGCCACCACTGGTCAGGCCCACCTGCTCTCCTGACCCCTCGCCTCTAGGCCTGTGGCCACACGGGGGCTCCCTGCGGCACCATCACTACAGCAGGACTTCTGCATCTTTTGCCTCCTTATGTGAAACATTTATTACTTTAAGGGAAAACATCAGAATTAGACGTTCTTGGCCTATAATTTGACCTGCAGAGATATTCGGCTGGGTCACAGTGTTTCAAAAGTGATCTGAGTTGAAACACCTTTCTTAGGTGGTCCATGCCTTTGCCTGACCCCTTCTGGTCCGGACTTTAGCACCCTATTATGTGCAAGGGTTACATGGAGGAAGAACCCCACAACCCAGATCAGACTGTGGTCCTGTTCCTCCCTTGCAACCCTGTTCCCAGTTTCTCAGCTAGGTTTTAATTTAAATGGTCTAAAAATGCACCATCAGACTCTGCCCTCTGATCCAATTTGAGAAACTTTAAAAAATTAAATTAGCTCAACTGCCTTTATTGTTATGTGAGATATTTTTAGTATTCATTTTGTCATGATTTTTATGTCACAGCTACTATTTTTATTGCTTAGTAAAAACTTATTTTCCACCAAATTTATCAGTGTTTGTTTCAGTTTTGTCTTATGTGTAGACTTCTAGTAAACTGGACATTGGTATTTTGTTGTAGCAGTTACTTTTGTGACTGTCCATTTCAAAGTACTTTGTGGTGCATCTCTTCATACCTAAAAACAGCAGTTTGGCTGGTAGACTCCTCTGGCCTCCAGGGAACGTTCCCTCTTTTGGAGTCATCTGTAGACATTGCTACACTGGTGGGCAGTGTGGTCCATCCCTAGAATCACTGCAGGGCAGGCCAATACTTTGCTCTGACAGGTAACAGCATTTTTTTTTTTTTTTGGTCTGGATACCAAAAGGAATTTTTCTTTATCACTGTTTTTCAGTAACTTGTGGATAGCTGTGTTGTGTCAGTCTCTCAGTGGATAGAGTGGACTTTTCAATCCAAAGAGCGCATTTAAAAAATATAAGCATATAACGTACAGCTGCTGTGGCCTCGCCCTCCTCCTCCTCCTCCTCCTTCTTTACCTACAGTGCTGTGACTGATGTGGGGCTTGGCCTAGCTGGGGCAGGTGACAAGGAAGTGGTCATATAACAGTCACTTCACACAAACCTATCATATCCATTTATGTGTTCACACATGCATGTTCACACATGTGCATGCAAGACAATTTGCATTTCATATGCATGTATACATGTATATATTCATTTATGTACATGTACATATACGTATAATACCATATAGACACATATATATCACACACATTTACATACATCTATCAATACACATATACATATCCACGTATGTGTACATGCCTACATTTACATATTCATATATACACATTCATATTTGAACACACCCATTTACATTTTCAGATACATACACATATAACATATGCACACATACATATAAGCATAAATAATATACATGTACATGTTAATATATGAGTATGCATTTATATACATACAAATATACATCTACATATTCATACATAATATTCATATTCAATATTTATATTCACATGTGTGGTCATACTCATGATGCCTCTATAATATACATCACACACACGCACGCACACACACACACACGTATTTGCTTCCTATCACCATGTTGCCAATGAGAGAAGCATTTCAGAGTTAGTATTTGCTCACTAATGCCTAAGTGATATTAATTGACAATTCACGCATCCGTCTGATCTCCCTCTTCAGCGTGTCTAGAGCTTCCCTCTGAGAACATTTCAGAAGCCGCATCCTAAGAGTCCTGGTGGCACCTGGGCTTGTGTCCCCTCCTCCTGGGTGCAGCTGGCCCAGCTCTGTCTGTGCCGAGGCTTTGGGCCACGCCTGCTCCCTGCTCTGCCTTCAGCCTTCCCACCTGTCTTGTACCACATTCTCCCAGCTGTAACTCAGCTTCTCCAACTCTGGGCTCCACGCAGGCCCTCAGGATTTTGGGGTAAAAGTTGTCCCTTTATCCGTGGCCTCTTCTCACAGCAGTGCTGCTGGCGGGGACAGTGCAGGAGATCTGGGATTTGGAGAAGGCAGCTCTGTCTCATGAAGCTGTCGCACAAGCGAATGAGCTTCTGTATCGTGTTTAACAGGTTGCTCTCCCCTCCTCTTAGAATGTGGGCAACTGACTCAGTTGTTAGGCAAGGTGCTAGTCGCCTTTGTCACCCAAGTAAGTGAATGTCATGGACAGAAAAGTGGCTTAGTGTGCAAACCTGAGAGATGATCATGTATAGAGGGGAAGAGGGAAGGAGCTGACAGGAGAGAGAAGGTAAGACTGTAAGGCCAGTAAGATGACAAATGAGGGAAGAGAATCTTTCGATAAGGATAGAGGGGGTCTACTGTGAGCAAGACACCGCTCTGGTAGATGAGGACTAAACTGTGGGAGCCAATCAATAAGAATCTGGTTTAGCCATGTGTGCTGGTACATGCCTGTAATTCCAGCACTCCAGGAGGCTGAGGCAGGAGGATCCAAAGTTAGAGATCAGCCTGGGAAACTTAACGACTTGGTAAGATTCTGTCTTTGCTAGAATTATCTGCTGTCCTCCCATTCATTCTTGTTTGCACAACCATTGCTGTTAATCTTGTTCTCTCTCCATCATCTTCCTTAGGATGTTCAACATCAGCACTGAAAACCAGGAGGTCACATAATCTGTAAGATGCTCAGCTCACCAATTCCCATTCCGTGGAGCTCAAGAACAGTTATTAGGAGCTGTCAGGGAGCCAGCTGATTTCCAGTATGTTTTTAAGGATTGAAAAGCACAAAGATAGTCTGGCTACTTGATGCTGCTGGGTCCACAACTCTTCCTGGCTGTGATTTTGGCTCAGTCTACATGCATCCGTGCCGATCAGATGGTGGAATTGTCCTGAAGATTTTTTGTGTATGTCATGCAAAGATTGAAGCAAGAAGAAAATAATAGTCTCCATAGGAATGGATCAAAACTGGAAACATCTGGGGAAAATGATACAGGGTTGCTAGGGACTAGCTACTGTTTCCAGTGGGAGTTATGAGTCACCAAGAACCAGCAAAAGCTTCACAGTCTTGTGCGAGCCAGGGAGAGAACCTGGCTATACCTTCCAGGATGGGTAGATGGCAGCTCTCCGTGAAACAACAGCCCTAGTCACGGAACAAACGGCCATTGCAAGATTTCATGTCTTTCCATCCCATCTGATTCCCTGCCCATCCGTCCCAGGGACAGAGTGGCGTCCCAGCGGGAACACTCTCCTAGTGGAACCCATCCAGCAGTCAGCTGAAAAGCACCTTTGGGAGCACATAGATTTACTAACACTGTAGAGTTTTTCAGATCAATAGCTTTAACGCTGCGACCCACTGATGGGTTTCAGGGAGATTCGTAGACTTGTGATACAACATCAAATGGGTGATAGCTTTTGTCCTGTGTACTTTCCTTTGAAAAATTTATTGTAAAAATAATTCATACAAAAATTTCAAAGAATTATATAATAAACATCTGGTAGCATAAAAGTGGAATAGAAATATAGTTGAAGTCACTAATGGGTACTTGCTCTGGTGTATTCGCCATGCTTCTGACATTCTCCTGAATTCAGGGCTCATTTCCATTCAAATAGCTATATACATATGCGTATTCTGAAGCTATCATGGTATTCTAAAGTTTTATTTGGTAATGATAGACTTAAAATGATTGCAAATATAGTACAGAGTTCCCATATATGATTTACACAGAAAACATAATGAATATTAATATTCATAAATGAGGAAATTAACATTAGTACCACACTAATAACGAAACTATGGGCCATATTCAAATTTTGTCATTCAATTTGTCTTATAGACCATTCCATATTAAATGTGATAGTTGTCACATATGATTGTCGACTTTATTGGCTTGGGAGATACCCAGGAGATTAGTAAAGCACTCTCCTCAGGGTGTGTCTGGGTGGATCGAGGAGTCATGGCCGGGAAGATTATATCTGGTCCTTGGCCCTTTCCTCTTGGACTCTTCTCCTGCCCTATGTTTCTTGGCTGCCATGAGGGGAGAAGCTTTGCTCCATCACACTGTTCCATCATGATATTTTTGTCTTGAGTCATTTGGTATGGACCAAACCCTCTGAAGCCATTAGCCTAATAAATCTCTCCTCCTTTAAATTGTGGGTATCAGGTATTTTCCTCAGCAACAGAAAGGAGGCTAATACATTAACGCACATAGATCTGTCAAATATTTACCCTATCTTTCTATCTATTTGAACTTTACTAGTAGAAAAATCAGCAAGCACAAGGCCTCAAGTTCGATCCCCAACAACGCACCCCCCCAAATAACCCCAGAGCTTTAGCTACATAAAACAAATATGGGCAGAATTGGAAATAACTTCACAATGATAGCTGAGAGCTATTCATATACAGTACTCCTTTCTGCAATTGATAGAAAAAAAAAACGTTACAAAACAATCAGTAAACCAGTTGTTTGCTACTGCACAAGATTCACTCACTAAGACAGATGAGATGCTGGGGCATCAACCAAGTTTCATTAACAGTATCAAAAATTTGCGAAGTACATTCTCTGAGCACAGTGGAATTCAATCAGACATTAATAACAATAAGAGATCCAGGACAGTCCCCAAATGTTTGGCAATTGTACAATATACTTTTAAATAGTCCATGTGCCTAATTTGAGATCAAGGGGCAACTGGAAAATATTTCAATCTGCCAGACAACAAAAATACAACATATCTGCTCTCCCGAGACGCTTCTAGGAGGAGAGTGAGCTGGGGGAAGAGGTCCAGGACTGAGATACAGACTCAGCAGGTGTTAGCTGCTGGCCACCGGGGACTAAAACAACCTCACAGTGACAAAGGCAGAAGCCGAGCCCGCCCTCAGGGAAGCACCCGCTTTAAGGGGAGTAGAAGGACACAGACGGAAAGACAGTCTGAGAGGAGCAGGCGAGCAGAGCAGGTTCTGTTTGCCTTGGATGTAATTCTGCCAGGAAATAAAGCAAGCGCGAGCATTGTGTTTGTCTAGAGCAACGGTGAAAATACAGTAGGGGAGCTTCTAGGCGCGATAGTCAAAAGGGCCACACGATGGCGAGGTCGCCCCGTGAAAGCTTCCCAGCCCGTTGCGATTTTAGTTTTGCGGCTTCAGTGCGCCCTCGTCTGCCTGTCCTTCCTTCCTTCTCTGTCCGCTGCTGCTCCGCACACTCGCTGGGTTGACCTGATCCCGAGGCTGGCCCGCCCAGGGCCACAGTAGCCGTGCAGAACACAGCCCAAGAAAATCAAAAAGGATGTGCAAGACAGTGGTCCACGGCTTAAGAGCAACAGAACCAGGCACTGTGGAGAGCTAGCTGGCTGGCAGAAGTCCGGGACCTGGGCCAGGACACGTGGGGTCAGAGGACCCACCAGCTCGCAACTCAGGCCCTTCTCCGGGCCGCTGCAGGACTGGCCCAAGCTCGTATGGGAGCACCTCAGTGCAAACCCACATTCTGGCTTCTTGTCATCTTTCTGCGCTGAAATAAATGGCAATTTGGGGCCTGTTCATGATTTTTTTTTTTTTTTTTTTTTACTTTTTTGTTATGGAGCCCCTTCCCTCTCTCCCTTCTTCTCTCCCTCCTTTCCTTTCTTTATTTTCTTCCCTCCTTCTTCCTTTCCTTCCTTCCTTCCTTCCTTCCTTCCTTCCTTCTTTCTTCCCTTCCTCCCCCCTCCCTTCTCTCTATCCATCCATCCATCTATCCATCCATCCTCCTCCTATTCTGTCAGCACTTTACCAGCAGCTCCCAGACAGCTCACTGGGCTCCTGGGCCCCACTCCAGTCCAGACCCACCAAGCCTGCATCTTCCCTGGAGCCAGCAGGGCGAGGGCCCAGATCTATTATTCACAGATCCTTGGAGCCAAGCACACCAGGGTTTCTGGGTGAATGACTCAGCACTGGGAGGTGAAGAGAGCGGAGAGGCAGGTCTGACTGATGAAGATGAAGGAGTTTGGGGCTGTTGCCTAGAGAGACAGAATCTCAGGGCCATGGGGAGGTCAGGTAGTCTCAATGTGTCCTGGGGCTGTGACCCCCAGGGGCAGGGTTGGAAAAGACTGTAGGAAGACAGTGGGGAAAAGGGGAGTCCATTATCACTGCCCAGAGCCTGGAGTGGGAATTGGGCAATACAGGGGGCTGCACCAGATAAATGTTGAGTTCCCTCACCCTGAAATTCTCTGATATTTATGAGATATTGAGCAAGTCAGTATACAGTGGGAAGAGGAGCCAAGGTAAGAATCTAGGTGAACTGACAATATTGGAGCGCAGCTGAGAGAGTGAGTCATGGGGCCTGGCAGTCACAGAGGAGGCCCAGGAGCACGGGTGCTCAGTGCTTAGTGCTGCTGCATTAGGGGATGGAAGATAGTGCATTTGTCCCAGAGCTTAGGGGAGGATGGAAGTCGGAGTGCGAGCGGCCGTGGGCAGCATCTGGTTTGGGGATACGTATAGAGCCTGGGCTGCCTGGGGCACAGGATGGAGGAAGCATATCTCATTTAAGTCCTTTGCAAGCAGAGGGAGCTCGGCTAGCTAGGGAGCTTGACCAACAACCTGTCTAATATGGAAATACCCAAATTTTCATGGACAAAACCATCCATCGATACCACATCTTCACAAAGAAAACCTGTTGTCTGTGATATTACCA